>JAULKJ010199918.1:0-14132 GCA_032355405.1 Rubia balearica
GCCACCTCGCAGCCTCCCGCCTCTCCCTGCACCCCCCGCCACCTCGGGAGCTCCCCCGCCTCCTTGCAGCCAGCCGCTGGCTCTGCGCCCACCGAAAAATGCTAGAACCGGGGGAGAAACCAGAAAATGCGAGCCGATGGAAAGGCAAAACACGAGCACCATCGGTTTGGGTAAAACGTAGGCCGGGAAAAAGTGAGCTGGGACCAGGGAATCGGGGCGCGAACGGGGGGCGGAGAAACAGGAAAAGTGAGTTGGGACCAGAGGAGCAGGGCACAAACGGGGGCGGGAGAGTGGGAAAACTCAAGTCGGGACCGAGGGAGCGAGGCGCGAACGGGGAAGTGCAATCCGGGCGATGCGAACGGTGGGGATCGAAGACGAAGCTTGTAAGGCACGCGGCGCGTGCATCTCCGCGGCACACAATTTTGCTCGCGTGCACTGCACGAGCACACAGGTGAGGATAGAACCGGCGAAGATTTTTGGTGGCTGGCGGGGAGGCGGGAACGACGTCCGGGAGGCGAGGAGGCGGGAACGACGTCCGGGGAAGACAGCGGAGGCTGGGCGGGAGGCGGGGAAGACGTCCGGGAGGATGGCGGGCACTGGAATACACCACCACCACGGTGGTGGTGACGTTTTTGAAATTACCGGCGGCGGTGGCTGGGCGGAGGTAACCTTTGTCATTTTTTATTCTATTATATTTGTGTTTTAAATTTAAATCAAAATACTTATTATGTTAAATACATACAAATACAGGGCGTTAGTAAGTAAAATACAGGGCGTAATATAGCAATTCACCTTGCGTTTTTATACTCCCTCCCTTCGTACCATGTTAAACTGCACACTTCACTTTATATCACTATTTACTGTCCAACTTTAACCACATATTTGAAGAGATATATAAGCAATAATACTATCGTATATGATATTATTGGATTGGTCATAACAATTAGTTTCTCAAAAGTAACTTTTTGTTTGTCATTATTATACGTAGTTAAATATATTAACGGCTAGACAAGTTTCTTGATGAGCGTGAAAAAAATTATGTGCAATTTAACCTGGGAAGGAGGGAGTATTATTTTCTATTAAAATTTGACTTTACGTTTGAATAGAATAGATATATGAACAACAATAATATGGTATATGATATTATTAAATTTTTCGTAATGAATAGTATCTAAATATCAACTTTTTATTTATCGTTACTGTACGTAAGCAAATATATTAATGGTCAAACATGTTTCTTAAACGATGTGATAATAATTACGATGTAATTTGAAGTGTGACGGGGGGAGTTTTACTTCTTATTTCTTAACATTCGTTTTATTCATCTCTATTACTAAATTGAATAAATTAAACTTAAACAAAATATCAAGAAACTTAATGATGTGGTTGGCTCCTTTAATAGTTTTCAGGATCAGCTCACGAAAAGTCACATGGTCTTCAAATACCTACAAATATCTCTCGATATGATCTCGGAAAAGAAGTTTCGATACTTAAATGAGTACAGTATCATCGTATATTCTTCTATAAAGTAATTTTTACTTACCTTCTATAGGAATTTTTCTCTCTCTATTCATAGTTCTTTCGTGGTATAATCGTGGTCTAACCATCGTGTCCTTATTTTTTGTTCGTATCCCCCTTTTTTCGTAATACATCTGGATATGGGACATAGTGACCTCTTTGGTTGGTAGTGTTTTTCGCTATATTTGCAACATACAAGTTAGTGGTGTTGTTGTGCTTGCGGATTTGTTCAACAAACTGACTCACCTATATCTGTCAACGAAGTGCCAACTACGTTTTTCCCGAATTTGTTGTTTCGTTGCGCTTTGTTAGCTAGATTGGATTGATTGGGTCATGTATACCACTTGACTTGTTTCGTTGGCTGGACCGTTCTTAAATCAAGCAAAACTATTCATAGAACATAAAGATTGGGAAATCTAAGAATCTTAACCAAGTCAACATCAAGTCAGGAGACAAATAATTCTCCAAGAAATAAAATACTCTAGAGACATTGAATCCAAAGCAATCATTGGATTCAATGCTATAGGTAAAAGGTAGGAAAAATAAATGAAGAGAGGACATAGTCACCTTCTCTCAGATCTAGGAATTAAAGGAAATTTTACTTCTTCAATCCTAGTAGACTAGTGGATGCTTATATAGTAGGTAGAATTGGGCTTTATAAAAACTGAAATTGAGTAGAAACTCTAGCAGCCACGTCAAAACAGACTGTGCAATAGTACACAACCTGCGCCGCATGGCCCGCGCAAAAGTACGCGGGTCGTGGACTAGAGGTCATCTGAGGGAAAACTAAGTGCGAGGCCCGCGCAAAAGCCTTCAGGCCACGGACTAGAGAGCATGTCTCGATCTTCTAAGTGTGCAGCCCGTGCAAAAGCACGCGGGCCGCGAATTGGATTCTTCATCTTCTTCTTCTGAGCAGGTGGCCACGAACTAGGGTTCTGGATCTTCAACCTCAGAACGCGTGGGCCGGGCAAAAGCACGTGGCCCGCGCGTGGACTTAGTCTCCTCAGCAATTGGTTTGTCACGGACCGTGCAAATTTACATGGTCGTGCCAGCCTTCATTTCATCCGGACTTGATTTTTTTCCCAGCACATCCATCTACTATCATCCTTGCGAATGGACTTCTACTATTTACTATCATCCTTGCGAATGGCTTTCTAAACAGTTTGAAGTGCCTATGAGCAACCCACAAATAAAATCTCACAAAAATGGATCTAGATGCTTGTAGGGACATAGAATCCATTAGATCTAAAGTACGATACAAAATGAGGGATTTAGATATGAAAACCACAAATTGTCATCTAAACCCCTTGTGATGTAAACTCACCTAAATCTAGAAATCTACTATACAAATGATAACAAAAGATATGTTAAATGCCTTAGGAAATACATGCATTTGACGTCTCATCAATCCCCCACACTTAAACATTTACTCGTCCTTGAGTAAACAAGAACAAGCAAATATCTAAGCATACACTAGCATGCAAATATTTTCTCCAAAACACCCAATATTTTATTCCTAGACTACCCTAGCCCCCAAGATATAAGAATCGCTCACACTCTCATACCCCAAAAACTAAAGTAATTTAAACAACCAACATGTCATTCAAAGGGGAGATTCAATCCTGTGAATCTAGCTTACCCCACTAAAGAAGCTACCAAAAGACAAGCCAAGAGAAGCATAGAATTAGTTTCAATTTCTCTCATTTTGCTTAGGTGCCCTTTAGGATTTTCATCCTAACTTCCCACATTTTTTCCTTTTTTCAAAACTCACATCTCACCTTTTCCACATCATTTGACCTCTCACTTTTTCATAGGTTTTTCAACCTATTTGGGCGTATCCCATTGTTGCCTAAGTTGCCCTTTCGGATTTTCAACTTAGCCGCGTATATATATTTTTAATTTAATTTTTAAATATTTTTTGTGTAGTAAAAAATGCCCAAAGTAGGCTTCATACTACATGGATAATAAACAAAAAATAAACACAAAGAAATTTTGCTAGAATTCCTAAGTGCCTAACTACTCCCTCCCCCACACTTAAATTTTGCATTGTCCCCAATGCATTATACGAAGTGTAAAATTCAAAAGTGGAGAAGGAAGAATACATAGAAACAAAAATTAGCCACCCAAAATTCGCCTAGTGGTATGAAGAACGACTCTTATGAAGAATGAGTGATGTCTCAAAGCAATTATCCTTTTTTCTTTCATAGAAGTAGTGGAGGAAATTTCGATGTTTGCACCAATAGCATTTGAAAATGTTGACTCCTTGGACCATCCTTCGATCGAAATATTCCCTATCAAAACAACACAAGACCAAGCGTAATCGAGTTCCACAAAAATTATATAAAAGAAAAATGAGATTAAAAAATTTAAGAACACTACCAATTGGTATATTTGATGTCATCCCCCATGATTTATTTACCTTAGAGGAGTTTATTCATATATTGGATCTTCAAGGAGGATATTTCCCCCCTCGAATAATCCCAAATTTCCCAACTCAAAGTAAGGTTTCAATCTTGCCCATTTACTACCAATTTGGTTCCATCATTTTCATTTTCCAACTCTACCACACCATGAGGATATACCTTCGTCACCACACATGGACCTGCCCTCCTTGATCGCAATGTTCCCAAAAAGAGATGAAGTCGATGTTAGTAAACATAGACCATTTGTCCCACCTCAAATTCCTTTTTTATTCTCTTGTCGTGCCACCCTTTTGTCCTTCTTTGTAAATTTCGGTGGTCTCATAGAAGTTGTGCCTAGTTTCTTCAAGTTCTTGGAGTTTCAACTTCCTATGTTCTCCAGCTTTCTTCAAGTCCATATTTAGGCGTTTCACGGCCCAATATGTCTTGTGCTCGAGTTCGACCGGGAGGTGACATCCTTTACCAAAAAGAATCCTGTTGGGTGACATGCCTATAAGGGTTTTGTGTGCAGTTTGGTAGGCTCAAAGCACATCACCTCATTAGGAACTCCAATCCTTCCTAGAAGGGTTCACCATCTTTTCAAGGATGACCTTGATTTCCCGATTGGATATCTCCGCTTGCCCATTTATTTGGGGGTGATAAGCGGTGGATGCCTTGTAGGTTACTCCATATTTCTTCAACAAGAACTCTGTGAGTCGATTGCAGAAATGAGTTCCTATATCGCTAATCACGGTTCGGGGGATGCCGAACCAAGAAAATAAGTTTGCTTTGATGAATTGCATCACTGTTGTCGAATAATTAATCTTTGTTGCCTTGGCTTCTACTCATTTGGACATATAGTCTACCACTACTAGAATATAGTAGTTCCCTTTGGAATTAGGGAAGGGACCCATGAAATCCATTTCCCACAGATCGAAAACCTCAACCGGCATAAAGAAGGTTTGGGGCATCTCATTCTTGAATGAGATGTTACCCATCCTTTGGAAATTGTCACACGATTGGACAAATTCTAGGGTATGTCTCAACATGTTGAGCCAATAAATATCACAATCTACTAATTTTTTAATGGTTCTTCTATACCTGAAATGGCCACCACCACCAGAAGAATGGAAAAATTCAAGGATGGATTCCACTCCATCTTTGGGAATGCATCTCCTAACCTCTTGGTCGGCGCAATGCCTTCATAAGTAAGGATCATCCCCCACATATTCCTTTTTACCATTCACTAAGAAGGGGGATATTTGCCCGTGACTAGGTAGTTTATGAACTTGGCATACCAAGGTTGACTAGTTGTTACCCCAAACAATTGCTCGTCGGGAAACTCTTCCTGAATGGCTTCCAACTTGTGTTTTTCCTCCATTGGATCTAGGCTTTTGGGGGGAAACCTACACAAATGATCGACAACTACATTTTCACTACCCTTTTTGTCTCTCATATCAAGGTCAACCTCACTCAAAAGAAGGATCTGCCTATTAAGCCTAGGTTTTGCTTCCAATATGGTCATCAAATGGCGCAGTGCCGTATGATCCGTGTACACAATAACCTTGGTGCTGAGAAAATAGGGTCTAAACTTATCAAGGAAGAATAGTTTGGAGAGTAACTCTTTTTCGGTTGTGAAATAGTTATGTTATGCATCATTTAAAGTTACCGAGGCATAGTATATGACATGTGGTCCCCTCTCTACTCCCTGGCCTAGTACTGCACCTATGGCACAGTCACTAGCATCACACATTATCTCAAAGGGAATGAACCAATTTGGTGGTTGTATGATAAGAGTAGTCACAAGTATTCCCTTCAAAGTGTCAAAGGTGTTCTTACCCTCCTCATAAAAAATGAACTCCACATCCTTTTGCAACAATTTGAATAAAGGAGATGAGATATTAGAGAAATCCTTAATGAAATGCCGGTAGAACCCAGCTTGTCCTAAGAATGACCTAATGTCCCTAAAACTAGTGGGGTAGGGTAAGAATTTTATGTTGTCCACTTTATCCTTATCCACTTCTAAAAAATAGGATAGCAAGAAATAGCAAAGAACAATGCCCTTCTCCACCATGACGTGACACTTTTCGGAGTTTAATAAAAGATCGTATCGATACATCTATCTAGCACTAATGGCAGATGATGTAAGAAACTATTGAAAGATTCTCCATGGATGGTGAAATCATCCATGAAGACTTCTAAAGTGCTCAATGAACTCCAAAAAGATGCTAACTATGCATCTCTGAAAAGTAACTGGGGCACTGAAAAGACCAAATGACATTGCGCATGTAGGCAAAAGTGCAAAAAGGGCATGTGAAGGTGGCATTTTCTAGGTCCTCAGGGTCAATAGCTATTTGGAAATATCATGAATAGCCATCAAGAAAGCAATAATAAGTATGACTAGCCAACCTTTTCCAACATTTAATCAATGAAGGGTAAGGGAAAATGGTCCTTGCAAGTTACCTCGTTGAAGTTGTGATAATCAATGCATACTTGCCACCCATTTTGGATACCTATGGATACTAAGTCCCCGTCCTTATTCTCTACCATCGTTACCCCGCTTTTTTTTCCAGAACAACTTGGATAGTACTCACCCAAGTACTATCATAGATAGGGTATATCACCCCGGCCTTAAGTTGATAATTATACCTTTGATATCGGCTAAGGTCCAACCTACAACTCCCTTAAACTTCCTAAGTACCTCAATCAATTTACCCTCATGGTCACTAGTGAGCCTACTAGATATGATCATCGGTAATGTCTCTCCCTCGCCTAAGAAAGCATATTTCAGATTTTGAGTAAACGCTTGAGTTTGACTACAGGTAGTTCCTCTATGGAAGGTTTATTTTCTGCCATAACTAGTTCATCTAGGTTTCTCGGGAGGGGTTCTAGGTTTGTCTCAATGTGAGGATAAACCCCCCAATACTTTCTACCAAACTTGCAGTTAGAGGATTAAAACACGTGTCATTAATATGATCATTCTCTGAAGCTTTAGCCATGCAACCATTAAAAGTTTCTTGCACAATTTTATCGATATCATCAATCACATTCAAAGGAGACTCATCGAAAAGAAACTTCATGCTTTCATACATGTTAAACTCGACAATGTCTTTACCCCATTCTACTCTTAACTTCCTGGTATGCACATCAATTTTATCTCTAGAAGTTTTCAAGCAAGGCCTACCTAAAATTATAGGTGTGGCTTTCTTTTCATTTTCCACATCTAAGATATAAAAATCCACCGGAAATGTTAGTTCATTTACTTTAACAAATAAATCCTCCACAATACCTCTCGGGTATGTGGTGGAGTGATTGTCTAATTGAGCTACCACTCCGATGTTGTGCAATTTACCAATGTTCAATGATTTATACAATGATATCGGATGACATTGATGAAGGCTCCTAGTTCTATCATGGCATCTTTAACCAATTTTTCTCCTATGAGGCAAGGAATGATGAGTGTGCCGGGAGACTTACATTTAGGGGGAAGGTTTGTTTTGACAAAGGGGATGGGGTGATCACTAACTTGCTCTACCAATTTATGCCTAGAGTCATGCTTTGAATTATATAATTCTTAAAGATTTTTTTTCATATTTAGGCATATGATTGATAGCATCAAGGATAAGAACACTAACCTCACAATGTTCGAGGGTCTCCGAGGGATCCTTGTTGTGCTCACTTCTTTGCCTGTTATTCGGTTCGTCCGGAAAAACTTTTGAAGAAGCTTCTTCTTCTGCTCTCTACTTTTTCCCATTGGCTTTCTAAGTACTGCACTGACAAGGTTAGGAAATTTACCTTGGCTTCTAAGATTAGAATGTCCAAAAACACCTTGATGTTTAGATCCAGGATCTGTTATTGCATTAGGGAGTTGGATCTATCATATGACTTATGAAAGCCCGCAACGGCTTGTTTGAGATAGTCACTTATAGTATGGTTGTGATCATCCCAATGAGTATGATTCTCATATCGGTATCCACCCCATTGATCCTCCGTCATGATGTCTCACCTACGCTTCCTTCTTTCAACGGCTCTAATTTCATATTGTGTATGGAAATTGTCATCCGGGTGATCCCAAGAGCAACCCTTGCAATACTTGGCATGTTGAGATGTCTCTCTAACTAGCTCCCTCATCACTGTCACCAAGGTTTACACTAGTTCCTCCAATATTGGGGTGGTAGGATTCTCCCCAATGGCGTTCCCCATCCTTGAATGGGTATCACAAAACCTTGTACCATTTGCTAGTTCTTCAAAGAGGGTCATTGGTTGTCTATGGCTCTTGATTGAGATGGAGACATTGACTAACATCATGTCCATCTTGGTTAGTCCGTCAAAGAAAAATTATACCAATTCTCCCTCTGTGTATAGATGATATGGAAGCTTCCCAAAAGGTGTTTGAACCGCTCCCAATATCCCTAGAAGCTCTCATTCGAGTGTTGGAAGATGTTGGACAATTGTTTCTTCAACCCGGTGGACTTTGAAGTGGGAAAATACTTCTCTAAGAACTGGCACTTCATATTCATCCAAGAATTTATACACCTTGACGGGAAGTAGTATAATTATTCATTTGCCGCATCTCGAAATAAGAACAAAAATGACCGTAAGTTGTAGTCTTCCTCCGAGACTCGTGATGGTTTCATGTTTTTACAAATTAAATGAAAGTCTGACAGATGCTTGTTGGGGTCCTCACTGGTCATCCCATGGAATGTTGGAAGACACTAAATCTTCCCATATTTTAGCTCACATGTAACATTATGCGGAAGAGGCGGGATGACGATGCAAAGGGGTTGATTTTCCAAATTAAGAGCCATCAACTCCCTCAATGTTCTGTTATCTTCCACTATAGTTTCTCTACCTACCCCTAAACCAGCTGTCGGTTCCGGCGGAACTTTCTTTGTAATGTTCTTTCTCCTCTTTCTTTTCGCGCTTGTGTTTTCTGGTAGGTAGAGTAGAGCTCCTTGGTTAGTGGTACAGATGTGTACGATAAACTAGAAGAAAAACACTACCAATCCACAAAGAACACTAGAAAAAATAGGAGTAATAAGAAAAACTATTGAAAAGCTCTACACAATAAACAACAAAAAATTATAAAAAAGAAAAGAACAAACTACTACTACCAACTAGTTATGTAAGATAACCATCAATCTAAAGCTAGTATCCCTAGAAGCGGCGCCAAAATTTGATTGGCAACCCCGGGGTCATTCTTTTTACCAAATACCTGTTGGCGCTTCATAAAGACAGAAAATTATAAGTTACTCCCGTGCTCACTACTAACCACTATAGAGTATCTAGTGGAAAGTCCGAGGTTATCCACAGAGATACTAAAATTTGATAGTTAACTACAGGAAAAACCCTGATTGTGTGTCGTGAATAGCTAGTGCTTTAAATATGAGATCGAGGGGATTTTTGTCTAACAACTAATGATCATGCAAAAAAGAGAGATTAAACTATAATAAACTAGCATTGGGAATATTTGCGTAATATGAACGATTAATGACTTTGATCCTAGATTCTATCACATGTAAGACATATAGACCTATCTCATGTCTGTCACACAATGATTAGGTTCCACTTTTAGAAGCTACCACACCACCTCCAAAATTAGGGAAATTGAGTTGATCAAACTATGGATCCGCTCTTCTTTCCCCATTAATCTCACTTCCAATGCTAATGATCCCCCCCACTTAAAGAAACAAAGCCTTGCGTAGGTCACAACCGTTAGATATGAGAGTGCGGACAATACATCCCGGGCACTCCACTATTAACACCAATCCCTAGGCTTAGAGAGGTAAAGGAATTGGCATCTCGTGATGACTTTATGGTTGAAACGACCCTAGTCGCTACAAATTATTATCCTCATTCTATATTGGTAAACCGAGGGCTTCCCTTAGTTAAGGATCAATTAGCGTCCCTAACTTGCACTTTAGTAAACGGCTAGTCAATTAGGTTAGAGT
This sequence comes from Rubia balearica, assembly GCA_032355405.1. Lineage (NCBI taxonomy): Eukaryota > Viridiplantae > Streptophyta > Magnoliopsida > Gentianales > Rubiaceae > Rubia > Rubia balearica. The sequence continues at coordinate 9,869 of JAULKJ010199918.1, forward strand.
ATAACTATCGAGAAGGTACTCTCGGGGTAGCATGCATGCACTCACCTCCCCAGTACTCTCGAATCAACAATAGCCCGAATCTAACACATCCAAGATAGCAATTCAAGCCTAGCACGATGGTATAATACTCATGAATCTACAGGTGCATAATAGAACAACCATGGCATACATATTCCAAGAATGTAAAGTATAAATCAAACACAACTATTCATAGAACATACAGATTGGGAAATCTAAGAATCTCACAAAGTCAACATTAAGTCATGAATACAAATAATTCCCTAAGAAATAAAATACTCTAGAGATATTCAATCCAAAGAAATCATTGGATTTAATGTCATATGAAAAAACTAGGAAAATAAATGAAGAGAGAAAATAACCTCCTTCTCTCTCTACCTACTCTTAGATCTAAGAATTAAAATAAAGTTCTCTTCTTTAACCCTACTAGACTAGTGGATGCTTATATAGTAGGTGGAATTGGGCCTTAGAAAAGTCCAAAAGAGTACAACTCTAGCAGCCCACGTTGCACAACACACGCAAAAGTACGCGAGTCACGGGTAAACTGAGCACGGAGCTCTTGCAAAAGCGTGCAGACCATGGATCAGAGAGTATGTCCAGGAATTTTTGGCGAGCGGCCCATGTAAATGCACTCGGGCCTCAAACTGGAGTCTTCTTCTTCTTTTTCAGCACACAACCACGCTAAAGCTCGCGGGCCGTGGACTGGAGTCATGGATCTTCAACCTTTGAATGTGTGGGCCATGCAAAAGCACACAACATGAGTTTAGACTTAATCTCCTAAGCACATGTTTGTCCCGGGCCGTGCAAATGTACATGGGTTGTGCCAGTTTTCATTTCTTCCGGACTTGACTCATTTCTTCAGCGCATCTATCTACTACCATGTGATTAGCTTGTGGCCTTCAATTTACTACCATCCTTATGAATGGACTTCTACAATATACTCTCATTCTTAAGAATGGTCTTATAAACAGTCTGAAGTGCCTATGAGCAATCTACAAATAAAAGCTCACAAAAATGGATCTAGATGCTCATAGGGACATAGAATCCATTAGATCTAAAGTAACCTACAAAATGAGGAATTTAGATATGAAAACTACAAACAGTCATCTAAACCTCTTGTTGTGTAAACTCACCTAAATATAGCAATCTACCATACAAAAAATGATAAAAAAATATACTTAATGCCTCAGGAAATACATGCATTTGAAATCTCATCAAAAAGCTTGTTGGGAGTCTGGATAATTATATCTTATTGTAATTTTATTTTTGATTTGTAGGTTTACTTTGCACCTTAGAGGCAAATTGTAAACAAATTCCTAGTTTTCATCGATCTTGAAGGTAATTTGTCTCTAGGCTTGAGTAAAAAATTCCTCTCTCTCTTCAACAATTACAATAATATGGTTGTTTATACCGAATCATCCTCTTCGGTAGAGGGTCCATAGTCCTAATCAAGAAGCATAAAAAGGAGCAAACAAAGTGGATTGTGCATCAGCATCCCAAAAATTTGTGGTCCTACTAGGAGGGCACCTCTCTGACTTTCGCATCTATTAGTGTTAACTCGGGGGTTCATCCAACCGAGTGCATTACCCTGGCCTGGGAGCCCCACTATTGTTTGTTAAGAATAAAAAAGGCTTTCTATGAATGTGAGTCAATCACTGAGACTTAAATAATGAATTTTGATACCGAGAGGAATATGGGACCGCAAATCCCAATGCCGGGACCATTGCGCCTAAACTGCAGCTGTGGAAATGCTGCTGCCAGAATTATATTTTGTTTGTATTTTTATCCTTTTCTACTTCTAAATAGATTTTAAATTAGTTTATTTTATTAGATCATTTCCTTGACTATTAATATTACGTATTTAATCTTAGATTACACTTAGAATTCAATTCTAGGGATAATACACATTCATTGTATTTTTTAATCTAGTTGTTATGGAGAACTAAACTCATTTTGTTTTATCTGACGATTGAAGTCATCGCCAATTGGGTTCTGTGATTCTAAACTCCTTTTCAATTTCCTATTGGTTTTATTGATTCTCTTGTACTTGATTTCATTGGATCTTATTAATTTATGATTTGGACACTATTGATAAGTTTCATAAAATATTTAACAAATTTATAGAACTCAACGGATCCAAAACAACAAAACAGAAGAGTTTGGAAGTCATATAAAAACTTTGCTATCCAAAAGAAGAAAAGAGGCTTTGATTAACTATTCTTCATACAATGACTCAAAACTTTTCCATCAAATTGTAGTGGAAACTTCAATTAGGTCATTCTCTTTGGGCTCAGATAATGTGGTCAATTCCAAAAAATTCAAAAAAATCAAGGACATGGAAAATAATAAAGGAAGTACATTACATAGCTATCGAAAATTATTTCATAAAGATTAGGAATGGAATTTCATCCTTTTGGCATGAAAATTCGACCAAAACTAGTCCTTCAAGTTAGTTTCTGGATGAAGATAATGAATTACCTTTCCCTAATATAATAATATCAGAATTTGCTAACAATAAAAATGAATTTGTGTAAACTCTTAAAGGAAACTTTCCAACTGAAATACTCTATCTACTACAACCTAAAATCCACCTGTATCTAAACTATAAAGATAAAATCATCCGAAAGTTAATTGAACAGGGAATTTCAAAGTAAAGTCAGCATATGAATTGATAAGATCCAAAAAAATTAAGTTCCATCATTTAAACATTTGTGGTCTAATCTACTGCCTCCAAAAATCAGTGTACTTAATTGGAGAATTCTGAATAGGCTTATAAACTTGTCAAATATCTTAGAGGATTTTTCCTTCAACTTTCCATCAATTTCCTGCTTTTGCAAATCGAAATCTGAGACTATACACCACATTTTTAGTAATTGCATAATCATTCAAGAGTTGTGGACTAAAATAGATTCTACTTTTAACATCTTTTCACCAAACTGCTATTTTCTTTGGGATAGATACTTCTTGTACTAGAATCAAAAGTTTCATCATACATTGTTTACTGATATGATAAGAGTATTTCCCTGCATCGTGGTTTGGTTCATCTGGTCTGCAAGGAATAATTTTCATTATGATGACTAAAAACCTAATTTGGAAAGAATTCAAAGGAAGATTCTTATCATGTTAAATGATATTCTTTTGGCAAAGAAAATACAGGCAATATGGAACTTGAATTCAATTATCCCTAACTCGCTGCTCATCAGAGTTAAAAAAAAAAGACACCCCAAAGAGCAAAAATTATATCATGGAAACCACCACTAGAATCTTTTAAACTGAATATAGATGGTTCATCCTTAATCACTGGTAATTCTAGAGCAGGTATGATAATTAGAGACAAGAATGGATTGAATATTTATTCTTCTGCTAAGTTTTTAGGGGAATGTATAGGCCTTGAAGAAGAGGCAAAGCTTTGTTAAATGGACTGAAAATGGTTGAACAACAAGGTATATCAAAGCTGGAAATAGCAATCAACTATGGTGCTGTTAAAAATGGTTCGTTGACAATACAAGATCCCTTAGAGATGCAGCACTGTTATGAATGTCATCAGGAAGAGGATAGAAGAAGTTCATTATTCCATTGACCACATTCTAAGAGAAGCTAATTGCGTTGCAGACTATCTTGCAAAAATAGCGAGTTCAAAAATGGTAAACATTAATTATGGCTAATTGCGTTGCAGACTATCTTGCAAAAATAGCGAGTTCAAAAAAGGTAAACATCAATTATGTTTTTGTAGGTATGCCATCCAATATCAAGAGGATGATCGAGCTGGATGCTAAATATTTTCCATACATTAGATAGCTTAGAACATGATTTCTAGAACGTATCTTGTATTTATTCCACGGATTAGTTTACTTTGGCTTCATATATATGTTAGGATGATTTGTAAAAGCTAATGATCTATATCTTTTTTGAGGTAAGGTATTACACCCCCTCTTTATTTGTACCTTTTTATATATTAATAAATGGATATGGATCTACCAAACCCCTCACCATTAATAACAGGTGGTATTTCTTTAAAAAAGTTATATAGTCTGATCACGTACTATTATTGCTTGGATTTTTGTGCTTGGTGCACTTAATATGTTCAAGTAAAAATCCATGATTTAATGGCGTATGGATATGAAGAATGTTTATTATGAAATAGAATTAATCGCATGTAATAATATCGATCCGAAACTACCAAACAATCAAATGAAACGCATGCAAAATGTTCCACTACACTTTCGATAAAAATCAAGGCAATCAA
>JAULKJ010200238.1:0-14129 GCA_032355405.1 Rubia balearica
TATTTGATATCCAAAGAGACAAAAGGAGAAATCCAAGTCAGAGTCGTTTAAACAACAAACTTTTGACGATTCTGTTTGTCTGAGGAAGTTCAGATTTGTAGACTTTGGTCCATTGGTGTGTTTAGATCAATTACATTGCTAAGACGATTTAATTGGTTTTTACCGCCTTTTGGAACCAAGTTAGAGAGATTTCTACGCATTATAACTGATTTTTATACACTGACGAAAAATATATTTGGGCAATTCAAACGACTGGTTTCAATTTCCTAGTTTAGGAAATGGTTTTACAGGTTAAACGGATATTGGACCAGATGCTTAGATGGGGTGCTTTAATTACTTCGTTTTGATTGCCTTGATGTTTGATCTGAAGTGTGGACAAAACATTTAGAATGCGTATTATTTGATACTTCACTGTTTCGTTCCTGATGGTAGTCTCGGGTCGATATATTGTGACTACAATATGGCAATGCAGTGTTTTAACCACTTGTTTCACGGGGCCCTCTTCACATTGCCACATAAACTTCTGTTTAGTACTGTAATATTGATTAGGGCTTATGTGTAATTCTCTTTTAGCCACTAGAAGTGTAGACTAGATTTTTAGTTTAGAGCCCTCAGTGTAATGGGTTTATCCCACATCACATGTTGTAATCGCACACTGTACAAATTGATCTTAATAGAAAAGGGAGGGAACCCTATAAATCCCGTCTTTGAGACGGTTCAATTTTATATATAAAAAAGACAGCTATGCCAAATACACAAAGTTCGCCGCCTCATACATTGGTGTTAAGTGTCAACGTCCAGGCCACCGACTTCCTCCTATTCGTTTTTTCCTTTTCAATCACTCAACAAACCTTTATTATTATTATTATTATTATTATGTTTAGACTTGGTCGTACTTTAGATTTATTTTGTAATTTTATTCAAATATTTATTTATTGAGAAAGTTTCTTGATCGATTAACGGTTAGATAAATTATAAAAAATTCTGTTTCAACAATCTGTAGGGTTAAATTATTATAATTCATACATTACAATACATTTAAAAAAAATTAAAGTTATAAGAATCTCGTTGCAATAAATGAAAAACAATCACCAACTTAATAAATATTTTATAAAAAAAATTATATTTATAGGTTAGTCGATCTAAAACAAAACATTGAATTATTTTATATTTTTCAAATAAAGAAATATATTTAAATTACTTTTTACAACTATTCTATAAAATATTCCATGATATTATTAATGTTAATAATACTTAGTTCTTTGACTATGTCTTCCTTATTTATCTAGCCACTACGTTAGCTCTCCACCCCGTTAATTGCTCTATATGCACAAAGTCGTCCCAACAAAGGTCGCCCTGGTCCTCCAAACACCTCTTGGCAGGCCCAACTTCCTCACAACTACGGTTTAATCCTCGGCCTCCCTCACCAAGGCCTTTCTTGGGCAAATGTCAGTGGTGCAACATTCAGGGACATGTCATGTCTCAGTGCTTTGCATATCGCCAACAACACCTACGGTTTTAGTCCCTCCTCGACTTACAGCCCCTCCTCAGGATGCTGCCCAGGCCAATACCTTAATCGTTGGCTCATCTCAGTAGAATTTCCTTGTTGACAGTGGAGCGATTCGCACTCCGCAGGGTCATTAACCTATGGGATAATTAACCCACAGAGCGCTAGGAGATCAAAGATAGAATTTGTATTGTCACTCCCGTACTCACTACTAAACTACCAAAGGAGTAGATAATGGAAAGTCCGGATCGTCCACATAGATGCTAGAAATTTATAATTTTTACTTACACAGAGCTCGCAATCGGGTCGTCAATGTGATTTCGTGTCGGGAATAGTCAATGTTGCAAGCAAGGTTTTGAGTGGGGTTTATCTATAAACTACAAACTTGCAAGGGCAAGAGATTAAATTGTATTGAGCTAACACTTGGGGACATTTGCGTTACATGATCAGTAGAGTGCTTTGATCCTAGATTCTATTAAATACAATACATATAAACCTATCCAAATGTTTGTGTCACATAATGTGGTCGATAGTTAACACTTCCCTTTGTTTGTCACACAAAAGTGCTCACATCCTTTTATATCGGCACCACCTTTATAATTAGGAAAGTGCATCAAGCGAAAGTGCATCAAGCGGCCTATCTGTTATGCACTCCTCTTCCCCATAAAGAATTGCATCCCTTGCCTCCACTATGAATGCTTCTCCCTAGGCCTATAGAGGTAAAGAGATTAACATCTCATGATGACTCTAGGGTTGCAACGACAATAGTCGAATTACGGCAACCGTAGTTGCTACTAACTATCATGCCCTCACCTATCAGTATAACATTTTCTAGTTCATACTAGCGTACGGTCATCGGACCGGTGCTTACAATCCACAAACATACACCCACACGGTTGCAGATTCTCACTCACCCTATTACTCTAGCGACACTCCCAAGGAGACAAATATACTAGCACCATATGTGAAATATAGACTAAAGTTTATGCCAACATAGGATATCAATCATGCATTTAACAAGAATGTAAAGAACACATCAAGCATAATATTCATAAACATAAAAGGATAGGATGATTTAGAATATCATAAAATATCTACCAAATCATGAATACAAATTTAAATCCCTGAGCTAAGGAACTAATCCCAATCTTTCCATTGGAATCATGCAATTGGGCAAAACTAGGAAGATTAAATAGAGAGAGAACGGTTACTTCATTTCTCTCTCCCTACTCTTAGAAGAACTAGGAGAATGAAAATAAAACTATCCAAACCTAAATCCAAGTAGACATAGATCCCTTTATATAATAGATAGGAAATAGGCCTTAAAAGAGGCACAAAAAGGAAATGAAATCGTAGCTGGTCGCAAGCACGGGTCGTGCAATGACACATAACCCTTGTGGCATGACCCGTGTAATAGGGTATAGGCCGCCGGCTGACTGTATATTTCCTTGCAACTGAGCGGAGCGGTTGTGCGTGTTCCCGCAAGTCATCAATAGGGAACATCTTCTAGGCATCTGAAATGCACAGCTCATGCAATACTTCATGGACTGTTGGCTGGAAGGGTGTTCTTAGCATCTGAACTACACAGCCCATGAAATTCTTCGCGGGGCAATGACTGGGAGTTTATTTCTTGATAAACTGATGGTGCAAACATGCATTTCATCAGGGACGTGAGCTAGTATTTGAATCATGACTTTTGAGGGGAACTGGTTGTGCAATATGGCATGACCCATGCTTCATACTTAGCCGGATGAGCTGATTAAACTGCAAGTGCCATGTAATACATTGGAGCCGGTGCAATCACTTAAGCACTACCAATTTTGACTGCCAGGTGTCGTGTAATAGAACAGGGCCATTTCGGTCTTCCTTGCTGTCTGAGCTTCAACTTCTTTTCTTCTTGGCGCATTTCCATCTTCTACCATAACTAAGCGCACAGTCTTCGGTCTACTACCATCCTTGCTAATGGAATTCTACTCTTAAGTGCTTACAAGCGATCTACAATGAAACTCACAAAATAGAATCTAGGTGCTCATAAGGACATAGCATCCATTAGCTTTAAATAAATCAACAAAACTAAGAATTTAGGCAAGAAAACCAATAAATGCTATCAAAACCCCTTATGATGTAAACCCAACTAAACCTAGCAATCAACTATCTAAAATATACAAAAAAAATGCGCTAAATTCATTGATTAGCACATGTTTTTAGGTTCAGATCATGTGTGTGTGTGTGTGTGTGAATATGCTATTATCCACCCTTATATGCACGAACCCTTTAGAAAATCACTCTTCTTCGTGGACGACTCTGATTTTCCACTATATATTTATATCTACATGTGTGTGTATGTATATATGTATGTATAATATGCTATTATCCACCCTTATATGAATGAATCCTTAGGAAAATCACTCTTCTTCGTGGACGACCCTGATTTGCACATATACATATAAGTATATATGCATATATGTGTGTGTATGTATATATATATATATGTATGTATTAATACGCTATTATTTTTCTCTTATATGCATGAACCCTTAGGAAAATATCTCTTCTTCGTGGATGACTCTGATTTGCCACTATCTGCTTAGTTGTATTTAGGAATAATTTAGAGCTATAAATTGTATATTTGAGAGGTATGGCGATGACCTCCCAAATTTTAGTGTTGATGTCGGGAAAGAGGCGTACATTTTTAAGTGTCTAGGTGTAATTGGGTGAATATGTGCTAGTTGGTTTTTATCTGGTTTCTAGTTATTTTTGGTTATCTTGGAGACATATTGTTTGAGTTCTTGGTGTATTTATAGTAAGCGATCCTTTTCACAAGAACCCATACACTATGACCCCCGGTTAGAATTGAATCTAAAAGGGGCTAGAAGGCTTTCCTTAGAGAGTGTGAATAACACCCATTCTAGTGACCACTTTAAGGAAATTTCTACTTCTATAGAGCATCAAGATGAGAATCCAAAAGGAGAGCATCCATCCCCTCACCTTCAAGGAGGGAATTTTCTGTTGAGGCAAGTTCTGTTGAGGGAGACTATGGCTCCCAACATTGAGAAACAACCGATGTACATCACTTATCTGGTGGTTGGGCCTAATGGAAATTTTGAGCTTAAATCCGGGTTGATACTCTTTGTACCTTCATTCCTTAGTAGGAAAAGGGAGGATCCCAATAAACATCCCTTGGACTTCCATATGGTTTGTTGTGATATGATTCTCGAAGGAGTATATGAAGAGCTCTACAAATTGAAGGCCACCCTATTTTCTTTGAGAGATGCCACTTGGGATTGGCTTCATTATCTTCCTTCTGGGAATATAAACTCATGAATTGAGTTGATGAGGAAGTTTCTTGCCAAGTACTTGTCGAGTTTCTTGCCAAGTACTTGTCGACATCCAAGTCCGTTATTTTGAATAAAGAAATTAGCAACATCCTCAAATGGCATAAAGAGTCATTTTAAGACTATTAGGAGAGGTTCAAGAAGCTCCTTTCGAGTTTCCCGTACCATGGCTGCTGAGAAGGAAACTTAGTGTACTACTTCTATAATGGTCTACTCAACGAGGAGCAAAGGCTAGTGAGGGGAGCTTGTGGTGGATCCATTGGAAACAAGTGTTCAGGGGAAGCTATAGAGCTCTATGAAGAGTTAGTCGAGGAGTCAAAGACTTTTAGTTCAAGGTTCGATCTTAGGAGGCAAACCCCAAACAACTCAATTTCTACCTCCAACAATGGAATGCTTGAGGATCAATTGTTGGATCACTTCTATGGTGAAATATTTGATGCCAAAGTCCAGCAATGTGCCGCATATGAAGTCATGTGAAATTTGTTCATCAGCGTATCTTACGGATGCTTTTCTTCGTTTGTAAGATTACTATGTCAAGGAGGTGAGTTCCAAGGGAAATGTGATCAAGGAAACCAAGGCTATCAAGGTGGTCAAGGCTACCAAAATAGGGCTTACATTGCTAATTATAGAGACCATCCCAATCTTCGGTATGGGAAATGCTCAAGGGGCGATTCTCATTCATATTTCTCTCCTCAACAGTAATATTGGTCTCCTCGATCCAAAGGCTTCAAGATGATCAAGGTTAAAGTTTGGGGATGTTGAAAGATCTAGTGATGCAAACTTTGGGGAGATTGAACCTTAGTGCGAAAAAGTCTAAAAATTTTCAAGAAAAGGCCGAGTCAAGCATCAAGAGACTGGAGACTCAAATGAGTCAAATAAATCAAATCTTGAATTGGATGGAATCAATAGATTTGGGTGAACTTTCGTCCCAAATAAAATTGAACCCCTGCTAAAATGAAAGTGCAATCACTTTAAGAAGTGGTAAGGGGGTTGGTACTTCCCAGGATGGTGAGATTGTTGAAAATGAGGCTAAAATGGTTGAATTTTTTGAGAAATAAGTAGATAAAGAGACCAAGAAATTATCTAAGGATATAGTGAGTAAGGGCAACGAGATTGAGGAAGAAGTCACATCGTAAAATTGGATTCCAATCCCAAGCCATCATCCCCTCCTCACAACAAAGAAAAGATGGTAGAAGTCCATTCCTATGTGCCAGACCACCTTTTTCATAAGCTTTGAAGGATAAACGAAGAAAGGAGGACAACAAGAACATCTACGATGTCTTTCATAGATGTGAGGTAAATATCCTTCTTTTGAATGCTATTAAACAAATTCCTAGCTATGATAAATTTCTTTAGGAATTGTGTGTAGTGAATAGAAAACAAAGAGTAAAGAATAAGGTTAAGAATGGGAAAAATGAACACATATCTGCTTTGTACAGAAAATAATTACATCCTTAGTGTAGCTGATATGCAATGTTCACAATCCCTTGCATGATAGGAAATACACATTTTGAAAAATCCATGCTTGATTTAGGTGCATCAGTAAATGCGATTCCTTACTCTTTGTATGAAAGCCTCAATCTAGGTACTTTGCACAAATTCAAGATGGTAATCCAATAAGCCGATCGTTCTAGTGCATTCCGTAAGGGTATTGTCGAGGTTGTGTTGGTTAAGGTAGATTCCTTAATATTCCCAACGGATTTTTGTATCCTTGACATGGAGTATGATAAACATGCAGCCCTAATTCTACTGGGGAGACAATTTTTGAAAACTTTAAGGACGATAATTGATGTACATATTGGTACTCTCACCATGTGATTTGATAGGGTTAAGGTAGAATTTAGTATAGATGATTATATGAAATATCCTATGAAAAACACCATTTCCATTCTATAGATATTGGGGAAAATGTTATGCAAAATGTTTTTGAATTAAGTGGTGATGATTTCTTGTTAGTTGCTTCTGAAATAAATGTTGAGGATGCATGCTTTGTATTTTCTATGAGCACTAACATGAAGGAAATCATGGAGGATTTGAGCATTCTCAAAACAGTTATTTCAAGCACTCCTCCTCTAGCTTTAAAGGAGCCTAAGAAACTGGAATTTTTCCCATCACTTGTGGAAGCCCCGGTTGTTGAGCTAAAACCTTTGCCTGGTGACCTCAAGTATGCAATTCTTGGGGAACATGAGACATTATCCATCATTATTTCAAGTAGGCTCACCCAAGATCAAGAGGATAAGTTAATGGTGTTACGGAAACACAAGGAAGCAATTAGATGGACTATTCAAGAAATCAAGGGTATAAGTCAATCAATCTGTATGTATCGAATTTTGTTGGAAGATGATGCAAAGCTCGTGTAACAACCCCAATGTTGGTTAAACTCGCATATAATGGAGGTGGTTAAGGTAGAGATCCTTAAATTGCTTCAAGAAGGAATGATTTATTTGATTTTGGATATCAAATGGGTGAGCACGACGCAGGTGGTACTTAAGAAAAGTAGGTGACAGTAGTTGAGAATGAAATGGGTGAAATGGTACCCACTCGTGTCCAAAATGGGTGGCACATTTGCATCTATTACCGAAGGCTAAAGGAGGTAACCCGAAAGGATCAATTCCAATTGTTGTTCATTGATCAACTGTTCAAGAGGCTAGCAAGTCATCCATTATATTGCTTCTTGGATTGATACTCGGCTATTTTCAAATGGACATTACCCCAGAGAACTCAGAGAAGATGACCTTTTCATGGGCCTCTTTTGTACATTTTCTTATCGGCGTATACCTTTTGGGCTATGTAACGCCCCTGCCACTTTCCAAAGGTGTATGGTAAGCATTTTCTTGGATTGTTTTTATTGATGTGTTCATGGATGATTTCACCATTCATGGTAATTCCTTTGATAAATTCTTAGCAAATTTAGCACAAGTTCTTATGTGTTACATTGATACTAATCTTGTGTCAAATTATGAGAAATGTTATTTCATGGCAAAACAAGGCATTGTCTTAGGTCATGTTGTCTCCTCCAAAGGTATTTAGGTAAAGAAGGTAAAGGTAGACACAATTAAAACTTTTCTTTATCCTACTAATGTGCATGAAGTGCGTTCTTTTCCTGGTTATGTAGTATTTTACCATTGATTCATCAAGTATTTCTCAAAGATTGCATCTCTTTTATGCAAGTTGTTGCAAAAGGAGATGGAATTTGTGGTTGATGAGGGTTGTAAATGGGGATACTGATATGCACCTAGAAGCATGTGTAACCAATGCATTCAACATACTTATTAGTATCTTTTGTATGGTTGATAGCTAGGTTTAGTTTGGTTTACATCACAAGGGGTTTGGATGGCCTTGGTTGATTTTCTTGTCTAAATCATTCCTTTTGTATATTATTTACACCTAATGGATTCTTTGTCCTTACGAGCATCTAGATCCTATTTTGTGAGCAACATATAGAAATATCATAAGCACTTTGGAGTAGAAGGCCATTCGCAAGAGTGGTAGTAGATATTTGAAGCCTATTCGTAAGGATGGTTGTAGACCAAATGCTATATGCTCAATCTTGGAAGTAGATGGAAATGAGCTAAGGAGAAAGGAGTCGAAGATTAGATAAAGTTGAAGACTGGCACTGCCATTTTCTATTGCACGGTCTGTGCCAGCCAAAATGGTAGTGCACCTAAGTAAAGGCACGGGCCGCAAGGAATTGCATGGCCTGTATCATTCCTATAGCTCATGCGGTTAAGTAGAGCATAAAATGTGTCCTATGCATATCCTGTACACCTTGAAGATCAGAAATCTAAAGACAAGCCCATGTCTCGCGACATCTTGTACAGTCGCGCCATCTAAAAACCAAATGCTCACCTCCTTCCCACAACCCGAACGGATTTTCACGGGGCGCTGCATTCAGAAGGTCAAAAAACACTCCCAGCTAGCGACCCAGAGGGATGTGCACAGCACTCAGAAGACCAGGAGACCGCTTCCAGCTGGCAGCCCATGCCACTGTCCAGCCTACGGTGTCTCTACTTTTTGGGCCTCTTTAAGGCCTATTTCCTATCTTCTATATATGGAACACTATGTCTACTAGGGTTGAAGAGTTTCAGTTAGTTAGAAAGAGAAACAATTTCTATTCTCCTAGTTTGTAAGAGTAGGTAGGGAGAGAAAGAGAATAGCCATTATCTCTACGTTTAATCTTCTAGTTTTGCCTAAGGGCATTGAATCCAATGGAAATATTGGGTTCAATTCTTTAGGGAGTAGTTTATTTTCTTGGGGGCCTAATTTTTATTCATGATTTGGTAGATATTTTATGAGATTCTAGGTCTCCCTATACTTTTATATTTGTGAATATCATGCTTGACTTCTTCCTTAAATTCTCATTAAATGAATGATTGATATCCTCTGTTAGCATACACCTTAGTATATTTTCATGTATGGTGCTAGTATTGTTTGTCCCCTTGGAAGTATCCGCTAGTGTACTAGGGGGAGTGAGAGTCCTTGGCCATGTAGGCGTATGCATGTAGGTTGTGAGCACCACTCTGATGACCGTACCCTAGTAGAGTGAAATAATGTAACCCGATAGGTGAGGGAATGACAGTTAGTAGCAACTACGATTATAGTAATTCGATAATTATCATTGCAACCCTAGATTCATAATGAGATGCCAAACCCTCTACCTAGGACTAGGGAGAAGCATTCATAGTGAAGGCCCATGATGTAATTCTTTACAGGAAAATGAGCATATAATGGTTAGACCCCTTGACGCAGTTTCCTAATTATAGGGGTGGCGTCGATAGAATAATACGTGGGAACCTTTCTGTGACAGACAAAGGGAAGTCTTGACTATCGACCACACTTTGTGACATAAACATTAGGATAGGTTTATATATCTTGCATTAGATAGAATCTAGGATCAAAGTATTCTACCAATAGTGTAACACAAATGTCCCCAAGTCTTAGCTTACTATAGTTTTATCTCTTGCTTTGCATGTCTAGTAGTTTGTAGAACAAACCCTCCAAAAACATGTTTACAACATTGAATATTACCAACATGCAATCCAATTGATGACCCGATTGTAAGTCTTGCTTAGTTAACTTTTAAAATCCTAGCATCTTTGTGGACGACCCCGAACTTGCCACTAGCTAACCTCTTGGTAGTTTGTAGTGAGTACGTGAGCAAATTATATATTTCTATCTCTGTGAAGCGCTCCGCAGGTTATTAGATTCTCCCATGAAAATTTTAATATAGTAGTTACCCCATGGAGTGAAAATCAGATACATTGAAAGAAATGTTAGTTTCAGACCTTATCATACAACCCCAGATTGGTCTCTGCCTTTCAAGATAATGTGCGATGCTAGTGATTATACCTTCGGAGTGGTGCTTGGTCAAAGGGTGAGAATAGTGCCTCACACCATCTATTCTGCATCAATGACTCTCAATGAGGCTCAAGGGAACTACTCGACTAGTGTTGGTATTTTCCATAGACAATTTTTTATCTTATTTGCTTGGTACCAAAGTTTTGAGTACACTAACCATACTACACATCCTCATTTGATGACAAAGAAAGAGACCAAGCCAAGATTGATTAGGTGGATCTTTCTTTTGAGCGATTTTGACCCAAAATTTAGTTTTGGGGACCAAAAATTTCTCTTTGAATTTGTGGGATGCTAAAAATTATGGTTTTGCTCTCGAGGACGAAACGATGGTAAAAGATACTATGTTGGGGACCAAAAAAATAATTTGGGCTTGATTTTATGGGATAACTCTCATATCTTTATGCACATTTTTCTTGTTGTTATTATGTGTCAAAGTGAGTTGAAGCAAATTGGTTGAATATTTGTTAAAGGATAACATCTGCCCTAGATTTTGGATTCCTCAGGCCTTGATTAGTTATCGTGGCACCCATTTTTGTTATTGGAAAATAGAGTTACTTTTGAAGAAGTAGGGCATCACTGACAAGACCTTCACCGCATATAACCCGCAAAATAATGGCCAAGTCAAAGTTTCCAATAGGGAAATCAAGTCAATCCTTGAGAAAATGGTTAATCCTAACTGGAAGAATTGGAATTATTGGTTGAATAATGCTTTGTGGGCATATAGGATATCTTACAAGACACTAATCGGTATGTCACCATATCAGTTAGTCTTTGGAAATCCATGTCATTTACCGGTGGAGATAGAGCATAAGGCATATTGGGTGGTCAAGAGCTTCAACATTGATGTAGATGAGGCTGGGTTGTATAAGAAGTTGCAATTCCAAGAATTAGAGGAAATAAGAAGAGAGTCCTATAAGTACACCAAGATCTACAAAGAGAAGACAAAGACATGCATGAAAAGATAATCAGTAGGAATTTTTTTGACGAGGGTTAAAAGGTTCTCCTATTTCAATCCCGTCTTCCCCTATTTCCCAATAAGCTACAGTCGAAGTGAATAGGTCCTTTTGAGGTAGTAAAGTTATTCCCGCATGGTGCAGTGGAGATAATGGAATAATCTATGTCCAAAACCTTACTGTGATAATTTTGTGCCCAAGAAAGTGGAAGATGATGATCTTCTCGATCCAATGAGTGAGTGAAACCAATGAAGGGAGTAAGTCATGCCGACGACGTAAAATAAACTTGATTTTGATCATCTCAATAATCATTCATGACTTTCCTTTTATGTTGTTTCAATTTGGTTCTTATCATTGTTTTACGTTATTTTGTTTTGTTCCTTTCACGATTGGGTGTTTTCCCTCGATTTTGTAGCAAAAGAAGTGATTTCTTTGGATGAATGAAGAAGTGAAGGCCATGAGAAGGTTGAAGAAAGGGAGAACGTAGGAAGCTGAAGAAATTTTGCTTAAGTATAGAGGTAACAAGCTATCACGACCCGTGACATATTCCTCATCGGTTGCAACAAACAGGGGAAGTTTACAACTTTTAGTAAATCTCTGTCACAAGTCACAAGGAATCCCCATGATCATGACAAGATTCAGGAAAATTTGGGCTACCAGATGTACTTCTGTAGCGATTCACGAGTTTTTTCTCGCAGCTCGCGACAGTTCATGGCCAAAATCAACTTCCAGTAAATCTTCTGTCGCAAGCACGAGAAATACTTGTGGATCGCGACAAGATTCATGAAGTTTTTAAGGATTTGAAACTTCTAGTACCCTTCTATCACGAGTCATGAGATCTTTCCCGTAAGTCACAACAGATTACAGAAATTTGATTTCTCAGATGGTTGTTGTCACGAGCTGTAGGACCTTTCTCATGGGTTGCAGCAGCGTTCAGGACCGAATAAAAAGTTGGGGAGAACCCCAATTTTTGCACAAATTCCCCCATTCCTTCATCATTTTTCCTCCCCATCCACCACTTAATCTCTATCAATCTGACCACAATACACCCTCTCCAAGGCCGCAAATCCTTTTCCTTTACTCTCCCAACCAACTTCACAATCTGAAATCCACATAAACCCTAGAATTTGGGAGTTTAGAAAATTCATTGCTTGTAGATTAGGGATTGTGTGGGATTTTTCAATTCATTTTCCTATACACTTAATTGCTACAATTCTCAATTCTATACCCTTGAACTGTCAATTTTTGTGTAGCTTATGAATTTGTGATATTTTGAATTCATGAGTTGAATGTTTGTGTTGATTGTGTGGATTTAGATGGTTAGGATTGTGGATATTACATGATATTTGTGTGGGCTTGCTTAATGATGCTTATGTGAACTTAGTTTTGGCCAATTACATAACTATTATTGGAATGGTGTTCTTATGCCAAAAATTGTGTTCTTGGCTATGATGTTGTTCTTGGAAAAATTCATAAGTGTTCTTGGGTGGATTAGGTTTCATTGTAGGAGTAAAATTGTGGCATATGGCCAAGAATTGTAAGGATAGTGCATAAGGGTTGATGGAATTATCTAACTTTAAACATTGTTGAATCCCTACTTGTCGTGACATAAGAATACTTGCATCTATGCAGTTGCATTTTGTTGTTGTAGTGTGTCAAATATATAACTGGAATTGTAATTATTTAACTACATAATAATGCTCACATATTCATTGCTACATGTTGGATATTTTAATGTGAGAATTGTACAGTGGTAATTGCATGATGGGAATTGTGATTTTCATGCAAAATACAAGGGTTCTTGAAACTTTTCATGTTAAACCTAGTGTTTTGAAAGTATGTACTAGTGAGTTTTGACGTCTTTTCCTATGATGCAGTTCTTGCTATCAGATGGGACCAAAGGGACAACGAGTCCAAAGAGGGGAAAGTTTATCGGCGGAACCCTCACCTCCACCTTCGGTTTGACAACCAAGATGGGACAAGTATATGGGACTGAATCGAATCACCAACAACTATGTCGTTGATGATTCCTTGGCCAAGCCTTCCAGAAAAATTTAGGAGACCAAGTTTAGTGACAAAGGGGTTTTGGAGATCTTAGGATTGTGGGAACTAGTCATTTACCTCCTGACCAAATGAGGTCTTGGCGGATTCATAAGGAGGACTTATACTTTATCAACCTGAAGAGAATGCATGATTATAATTTGATAGAGTTAACCGGTGTGGAGAGATTCTACCACTGGTTGTAGAGGAGGAACAAGTTCATACTCATAAGACTCCCTTAGCCCCTATAGACATATATGGAGCTGGACACACCTGTGGTAGACTTAGCCATTGAGTCAGACGTGTCAATGTCAGCATGCATTTAAGCGGAAGCTGAGCCAGACGCCCCTAAAACCCATCATGAGTGAGAGAGGTTCCCTCCCATTCACCTAGCATCTAGCACTATCTCTCATCCACAGCAGAATATGCCTATGCATATAGACTTTCCACCGCCTCCTCCAAATTTCTACAGTCGAGTGCTACACATAGTCAAGTCTGACTTGTGTAGCAAGGCCGAGCACAACCTTTTTTTCTCTCAGATCTTGATGGACATGGATGAGGAGATTGATCGTCTCTCTTCCAAGTTGTACCATATCCAGACGTAGACGGGCGGCATCCCAGTCCTGGATCTCGCAGGGAGATGCACAGGAGGAATGAGGAGTGGATTTCACAATATTAAAAGTGCTACCTTGGTGATGGTGGTCCTTCACACTCTTGATTATGAGTCATTCTACTTCTCCTTTAATTTTTATTGTTTTTTCCTTTGATATTTACTTTGAGGAAAATCTAAACTTTTAAGCTTGGAGAGGAGATTTGATAACTTACTTGCATGTACACTTGTATACCTTTTGCTACTTTGACTGAAAAACATGAAAAAATGAAATAAAAAATCAATCCCGCTAAGTTGAAAACCCAAGAAGGAAATTTAGGCAACAT
>JAULKJ010200667.1:1861-14127 GCA_032355405.1 Rubia balearica
AGTCCTGATCCTGCAATGCCTTAGACTCAGGCTTCTCATTCAGCTCTTTCATTGCCTTCTGTCATAATTCTTGTGCCATTTATGCATGTTTGCTAATATCATTAAATTCTCTTTTATTCACAATTTTAAGAGACTTTTCCAATTTTTTCAGGGAAGCAACTACATCTCCTGGGTTCAAAACCCTTTCCATCTTCCATATTTTCTTCACCATATCTTGGAAAACTAGAGATTTTGACCACATATTAAAAAACCTGAAGGGCCTGCACTGTTTCTCTATTTTATGGCTGAATCTAACCATAAGTAGTTGATGATCAGAGACCAATTCATTCATGACTTCACACACAACATCTTGAAATTTTTCCAGCAATTCTTTATTTATTATTCCCCTATCAATTCTACTCCTGATTCTTTCTCCATCAATCCTTCTGTTTCTCCAAGTAAAATTTGCTCCATTTTTTCCCAATTCTACCAATTCAAGTTCCTCCACTATTACTGGGAAATCTTTAGTTTCTTTTTCATCAACACTGAAATCCCCAAACCTGTCTCGAGGTACTAATGGGGAGTTGAAATCACCCAATATCAACCAAGGAAGGTCCCTTTTCCCAATAGCTTTCAAGAATTCCCACATTGGTTCTCTTTTCTTCATTATATTGAAACCATAGACTATGGTACAATAAAACCAGCTATTATCACAGAAATTCCTGATTTTAGGTCTACCCACTACTCATTGCAGTTTAAAACCATTACATCATTGCTATCAGTCATCCAAATAATCCATATTCTCCCTTTATCTTCATCAGTACTATTTGTTAATCAGTTCCATCCAAGCCCCATTCTTCTCCATGTGTCATTTTCTTTTTCTTTTTGGTTTTTATTTCTAGCAAACTTAGTAAGCCAATTTCGGTTTTCAGGAAAAAACTTCTTACCTCATTATGCTTCGCTCACACTATTCTTTTACCAGGAGGTTTACCCTCATTCATTACCTTCCTTCATTCCCCTATCCCATCCTCTACTTATCTCCATTTTCTCTTGGCTCACGGAATTCTCGGTTTCATCCTCTATCCATACATTTTTTCCTCTATCATTAATTTTCCTTACTGCTTTCTCATCATTGATCATCTACTTGTTTTGCACTGGCACAAACACTTGAGTTTTCCCCAATACTTTCTTCTTTTCAAATTCCTCCTTCCCTCTATATTCATTTTCTTGATGTCCATACATTTTATTTCTATTGAAAAACACAAGTTTCCACTCAAAGTCAAATTTTTACTGAATAATACATAGAGAACCTTATCCGGAGCAGAATCTCAAATTTTAACCTTAATATGTAATCTAGCATATGCTAATTTTTTTTCCAGCAGTAGCTTTATCTAAGCAAATTGTCCGTCCCATAGAACTAATAATCTTCTAGATTGATTTAGGTTTCCAATAAGCTAGAGGTAAATCTGGAAGTTTTTCCAAGACTGGAACAAATGCTCACCCATATCGAAATCATTTTCCCATAATTTGTTTATTACATGCTTACCATAAAAACTATCATCCCAGATTGAACTACTTCTTCAAACATAGCTATGGAGAACATTTTTACCATAAAACAACATTTCTGCAATTGTTACACTTTAACCACTTTTCCCCCCAAATACGATAAAAAACCTTCAAGTACCTTAAATTGAGGGTTACATCCAAGTGTTCTGTATACAACGCAGTTCTCCTAGAGTTTTACACCCTCTTCCACATCCTCTTCATTGATTTCTCCAAGCTCCATTACATTAAATTCAATTGTACTGTATTTCCTGACATTTTTTTAAGACTCGAACAAAGCAGACCATTTCTGCTCGTTTTCTTCCTCCACCTTTTTACTCCATGAAAGCCTATTTCCAGTTGTTTGCTTCAACTCTGGGGTTTCACATTTAGCAGGGTGCTCTGCCAATGACTGAACTGTAACTTTTGCGATTTCCTCCAAAGCCCTACTTTTTTCTGTGTTTTTTTCTCTTTCTTCGATCAATCCTTCCTTATCCTTCACCAACTTAACCGTGAGTTCTTTCCTACCTCGTTTGTTTCCAGATCTACCCATGGTATCAACAGATTGCCGATCAGAAAACAAAAAAAACTAAGAAAGTACACGTAGTAGTAGTGTATCTATCATCCACGACAGTTAGAGAGAAAAATGTTCCCATTATGAAATTATAATTTTTAGTTCTTTGTTTTATTTTAAAGATTATGAAAAAAATTCTATTTTGATTTTGGAAAAATATTACGCTAGATTTGCTTTGTTTGTAATTTTGAAGGTGTAGGATGCTTTTGAGGAATTCTGGAGGTAAAAAATGGAGATTTTTTGAGGAAAATGAGCCAAATTGCAATTTCATCTCTTCTGGCGACAACATATACTGCGGCCAGCAGCCTAATGGCCCAATTCTCGTAAAAAAACTTTCATCGTTGTGGTCTGCAATATATGTTCCGGCCCGCTGCACAGGTAATTTAATAAAAGAAAAGAAAAATGGCCCTAAAAAAACGGGAAGCGGACTAATTGTTCACTGCGGGCTGCAACATATGTTGCGGGCCGCAACCATCTAATAATAACAAGGCCCAAACATGCCCATACCTTTAATTTTGCCTCTCCTTTCCCATCTATCCTCTCTCTATCCTTTCCTCTACCACCAACACCCCTTCTACGACCACTAACTTACCAAAATTTTGCCGCCCCTACCCATTTTTTCTAACCAATATTCTGCTCTCTCTCTCTCCATCCTCCTTCAACTCCTCCATATCCCAAACACCCAAACCCTTCTCCACCACCCCAAAAATGTGATTTAAAAACTCAAGAACCCTAGAAATTGTGAATTCCTTAATTTTTGGTCAACTTCAATATATCTTGCTTACATTGGTATATTGGTGTTGTAGTCATTTTCCCATCACTTAAATGGTACATTTCTTACTTTCTTGGTTAATTTGATGCATTTTGAAAATGGGTGTTCTTGAGATTTTGTTTAATGCTATAGTCTGGAATTGTGTTACACCATTTGTGATATGGTATTCAATTTTTGGGTGTTTCTTTAGTGTTGGTGAGCTAGTAGCATATTCGGGATGATTATTTTGGTAATTGAGATTTGTGACTCATGTTTTGACACTTTGTGAAACTTTGCTACACTTTTTTTGACATTTTTTGTGACACTTTTTGAAATTTTGTGGCATAGTGTATTTTGGTTGATTTTTGGAGTGTATTATTGTTGTTAGGTATCTTATAGCGCCGAAAAGGGGTTGAACCAAAGTATCGCTAGTTCGTCCAACCTGTCGCTAGTTCATCCCGACCTCTGGCAGTTGGTCACATGGCGTTTACCGACATTACAGGTGAATATGCTAGACTGTGGGAAAATTTGGTAGCTCCCAACCGAACAATTATTTTAACAAATTTTATCCGTCTGAATACTTTGAATAAGAAATTAGGGTTGTGGCGACTTGTTTTGCATTCTTTAAGAAAGTCAGCATGGAGAGTTTTCTGTCCAAGCATGCGTTTACCTACACTAGATTACACGTGAGTTCCTTGCCATAATCAACATTGAGGCACATGAATATGAGAAATACATATCATTTTTCCTACATGATGAGGCATATGTAGTGAGTTATGAGGAATTATACGAGATTTTTTATGGGAGCTCGGGACAGGGGTTGGTGATTTCGCCAATGCCCCTGGATTTTGCAAGATTACCTTTTGGCCGGCGATTACCGGGAAGGCAAGAGGCAATTCTGACAAGGCTTCCCTAGTCGTTCATCTAGCTTTCCACCTTCTAAGCATGAATATGAAGCCACGACATGAGTTCCCCATGGCCCATGCCAAGGCACTTTGGCACCATTCATTTTGGCTGGTACAACTCGTGGAATATGACACGCACATGCCAGTTCCTCACTTGTTGAGGTTCGAATGTTTTCTCTTTTAAGCTTGATTCCATATACTACCATATTTTGACTACTGGTTGTCTGTCTAATATGGTCCTTGCGAACTTTCAACTATCATCCTTGCAAATAACTTTCTATAATCCACGTCTAAGTGCTTACAAGCAATATACGAATAAGCTAACAAAATAAGATTTAGATGCTCGTAATATCATAGTGCCCATTAGGTAAAATAAGTCTGCAAAACTGAGGATTTAGACACTAAAATCAACAATGGACATTGAAACCCCTTGTAATGTAAACCTAACTAAACCTATCCATCAACCAACCAAAACATACTGATAAATGTGCTAAATGAATTGGTTAACACATGATTTTAGGGGTAGATCAATCCCTCACACTTAAATCCTTAATCATTCTCGAGTAAACAAAAAATGAGCAAGAATCTGAGTGGAAAGTAGCATTCGAAGAGAGTTAACCAATACATTCAACATTATCCCTAAGCTACCCTAGTTTCCCTAAAGATGTGATACTCTCGCAAACCTCACTCCCCAAAGAAGCTAAAGTAACCTATTTAACAAATATACCAAGAAAAATGCAAGGTTACATGATATATGTGAAACTAACTTACTCCACCAAAGAAGCCGCCAAAGACAATTCAAGAGATGTGTAACATAGTTTCCAATTCCTCTCAATTCCTCTCATTTTGCCTAGGAGTCCTTTTGGGTTTTCATCCTAGATTTACACAAATTGAACTCACTTATCACCTATTTCCACACCATGGACTCTCACTTTTACATAGGTTATTTCGACCTATCTGGGCCTTTCCACTGTTGCCTAAGTTGCCCTTTTAGGTTTTTGACTTAGCCAGGTTTTTTTTCATTTTTTTTCAAATTTAAATTTTTTTCGTAGCAAAAAATGCCCCAAATGTGGGCTTCATACTACATGAAGATTAATAAAAACAAACTAACACCAAAACATAAAGGAATCTTGTCGAAACTCCTAACTTCCTAACTACTCCCTCCCCACACTTAAACCTTGTATTGTTCCCAATGCAACACGAAAAGTATAAATAATAAGTGGAGAAAAGGAAAATAGTGGCAATTACTCTTGGGACCCCGAAAGGCCATCCCTCAAGTGTTTCACCTAGCGCATTCTCCTCTTTTCCTCTTGCCTCCTCTCTTGCCTCTCAATGAGAACTAGGTCTCAGAGGCCATCAAGCCTCAAAGCATGAAATATCTTGATTAACTGGTCTATAGCTTCCTATTTCACATTGGCTCTCTCATTTGTGATTCCAAACTCTTCCTTCACTTCCCGCTTAATGGAATCTAGCCTAACTACCCAAGCTCTAATGATGTTATCCATAGTATTAAACCTAATACCAAATTTGTCCATTTGCAAGCTCATTACCACTACCTCTTGACCAACCTCGTACAATATTTATGTTTAACTCTTGAGTTATTTCCTAAAGATACAAAATTGGTCAAAAAAGTCTGCAGGAAGGTACCCTCGGGTAGGTGGAACTCTAGGTGCAATCTCACCATCTTCCTCCTCAATGTCCATGTCCGCGTTTGATAGGATTTTGTAGAAACCTCTCTCAAACCTCGGATCAGGTGCTAGAAAAAGGTCATCCAAGGAATTCTTGTGGTTGAAGACAGTACATTTCGGTTGCGAAAGTATCATGAAGCTACAAACTGAAGCATCACCGTAAAAACAAATGAAGCGGTCCAACGAGGTAGAAGTATAAATCATTAAAGCTCTTTCCAATTTAACCATTTTGTACCTTATCTCCAAACAAACTAAGTTTGACAGGAAAAAAGGAGATGGATCCAAATGTCAAAAGTGTTGGGCTAAAATATCAACCATGCCTTCTATCAATATCTTTCCACCTTTATTCTTCACCGCGGCTAAGCATATCGTCAAGAAGGTCCCCACATGTTGGGGTAGAGATTCCCTTCCAAAGTCATCGCCCATAGGATTTGGATGTCTCAGTTGGGGAATTGAGAGATATCTCTGTGGCAGAACACTCCCATTCATAGGAGTGGTTCACGTATCGCAAATTCGGGTGGACTATGGTGGTACTCTTACCCAAGTGGCTCCTATTTGCGCCGTCAAGTTCCTCTGAAAGCTAGTCAATAAGAAAGGTAGTTTTTGCCGGTGGATCCTTGTAACTTCCTTCCCATATTCCACCTAAAAGCTTGAGCGATCTTCCTATAGGTCATTGTGTATTCCTTGTCATACAAGTGAAAATTCAAGAACCTCCTCCCATCATTTTTCGTTGATTACTCCAAGGTTGCCAAAAATTCCAAAGTCCATCTTTTGTATGTCTTGGAGTACATCTCCAGGAAGCGCTCTAGGTCTATCACATCCTAACAAATAGGTGAAGGGCTTGAGAAGGCCTAGGGATACCAAGGTCTCTTTACATGCAAACTTCATCTCCAAGATGGTCCTTTTTGGACTATTAAGATACCTCCATCTCTGGGCCACACTCCCGAAAATGTTGGCCAACCCCATGAACTTATCAACCACAAAGGCAGGGTTATGAGGAAGGGGAGTCCTTGGCTCTTGTGTCCAAACTTTAGCCGAATTCTTCCCTTTCTCACCTTGGGAAGTTGTTCCGTCTTTCAACCTACTTCTCCTTGGAGTAATTATATCACAACAAAAAGAAGATGGTAGTGGCAAGAATACACAAATATATGCATCAAAGATCATTCAACGATGATTATTCTTCCTAAACAACCAGCACATGGTAAATTATGTCATTTCAAAACAAAGATCACACAATTCCCCCAAACTTAGTTCGTCACAAAACCATACATATAACCCACATAATTTCCTAAAACATCTAAATTTTTTGAAATTCATGCTTCCTACAAACAACACAATCATGCTAAAGAAATAAAGTAAGCACAATGTTCAAATGGTTACCCAAAATTTGAGGCTAAGATATGAAATTCTACACAAGAAGACGCAAAATGTGCTCTCCTCCTGAGAGGATGCTCAAATTTTCAAATTTCCCAAATGTGAAGTTAGGGTGGGTGTTTTTGAAGGACTTATAGTGGATTAAATGGCCTTAATGGATGGGGGAAGGTACTCTAAATTTTAATTTAGAGAATAAAAGATCATCTAAAAATGGGTTGTTTAGGAGAGAAGTAAAAAGGAAATAGTATTGGTCTAAAAAAAATAGAAACTTTTGGGAAACAATCTTCACTCAATTAATGCACAAGGAAGGTGTTGATCTTTGGCGAAGAACCATTGACATCAACAAGCTTAGGGAGTAAGAGACTTGTGGAATTATTTGGCTAAAAATAATTGTTTGGCCAAAAATTTTAATTCTAAAATATGCATTTTTACCCTGTCTACATACTGGCACGAGGCAATGGCACATGTCATGCCATATGGTAAACTCGTGCTGAATCAACTTGCACAGGCCGTGTGTATTTCACAACTCGTGCTTTACCGACACCTTCACTTTTATTTAAAAAAATTCAGCCAAAACCTTATTTCCGTTTTACCATAAACATGAGACTCGATCTTAGACTTTCACACAAAATTCTTTATCACAAAAAAACGTCATGCAAAAATGTAACTGTATTTTTATTGTTATCTTCACAACTTATTCTTCATGCATTCTAATTTTTAAAAAACTACCTTTGGGTATCCGGAATCTCCATCCGCGACTCCACCCATGATGACATCTTTGTGGAGAAGTCTCCACAAAGTGTCACCCTTACCTTTGTTCTCTTTGTCTACCATCGAGAGTGTTTTTCCATCCTTAGGTAATTTTGAATCCTTAGCTATTTCCTTGAGTTTAGAAGGTGGTCGAGGGGGTTTTAATTCCTCTCCATTCTCAACCAACCACTACTAGTTATTGAGCATAGAAAAATAATCTATAATAGAAATTTCATCACTAAAATCGCGCATAGCATGGGTGTCATCAACATTGTTATCACAATCAAAGGTTATAACATGATTTCTCTCATTACTCTCACTAGTGTCATCAAGGAACTTATCAAGGAATCCATCATCATAAGTCATGCAAGAGTCATCATGTTGAAAAAATTTATCAAATAAAGATATGGCATTGCACATAAGATAGGACATAGGTGAATCATGCTTGGACTTATAAATCTCAAATTCAACTATATTAACATCATCCTCTAAGGTTAATGTTACCAAATGATAATCTATCTTGGTTCTTGATGTTTTTAGGAAATGTCTCCCCAATAAAATTTGGGGTCCACCACCATCGTGTACTACAATAAGGACATAGAAGTCCACCGAAAACACTAAATTACCTACCCTAACTATAAAATCTGGGGAAAACTTGGGAATGATCAGTTGGTTGGACAATAACCCTAATTTCCCTAAGCTCACCTATGTTAAGATTCGCATAGTGGCGAAAAGGGATCACATTGATAGAGGCACCTAAATCAATCATAACATTATTCACCAATTTATCACCTAAGGAAATAGGGATTGAAAACATTTTAGGTATGTTCTTAGGAGCTGAAGTGGCTAGAGCACTAGGAAACGGAGGTGGAGGGATCACCCTTGCCTCAGTGGTGGGGCCTCTCCTTCTCAACAATGAACTATTGTTCTCCAGGAATTAAGTTATCCTCTTGCACAATATCCTTCTTATTCTCACATACCTCCTTCCCGCTTATCAACTTCAAGGCACTCACATGCCATAGATTAAACTCAGGTTGGGACGGTAACTTTCTGAATTCCTTAGCTTCAAGTAAGCTCACCGAACTGGCAAGTTCACCAACTTTAACTTTGATATTCTTGATAATTGAAAAGGTTCTGGTACCGAGCTCCAATTGGGCTATTGCATCAAGGATCTCTTCCTGGTCCAACTTGTACAAAGGTTCATTAGTGCTGGAAGGCCCATCTCCCCTCAGGTAGGGTTGAGGTTTTCTACCCTTGGCTTTCCTTGTGCCACCTAAAGTAAGGGTGATCATCGTATCAAGGATTGGAGGAATTTTCATAAGTTCTCTTCTATTTTTATCTTGGTTCCCACGGAACCCTTGTTGTTTCCCCTAGCAAATTTTTGGTTTCCGCCATTAAAGTCCAAGGCTTCGCCTCTTCAAAGTCTTCGGCCACTTTTGAACATGTATTGGTAGGATGATCAAGACTGCAAATGCCACACACCTTCACTTGTTGAGCTCTACACTTCATGAAAACTCTTTCATCATAGAAGAAAGTGCTTGGACTTGTTCCTCTAACTTAGGAGAGTGAGATGGCTCATCTAAGGACTTCACACAGGATCGGCTACCAACTTGTGTTATACCATTGGCCATTTCCCCAAGAAATTCCATTGCATCCTTTGGCCTCTTGTTCGCTATGAATTCATTGCACGCTGCATTGAACATTCTCATATATTCATCACAAAGGCCCTCGAAGAAATATTACACCAAATCACCCTCCTTGAATGGATGGTGGGGAAAACTCATCAACAATCTCTTGAACCATTCCCAAAAATCGTAGAGGGTCTCATTCACCAATTGCAAAATGTTGGAAAATTACTTCTTTAGAACAGCAAACTTGGAAGCCTGAAAGTACTTTTCAAGAAACCTTCACTTTATGTCCATCCAAAAATTAGTGCAATCCAGTAAGGGGTAATATAACCAATCCTTGGCTACGTCCCGCAGTAACAAAGGAAAGAATCTCAAGTTGTATTCTTTCTCTAACATCCCCGGTGGCTTCGTATTGGTGCGCACTAGGTGAAACTCCGATAAGTTCTAATTTGGGTCTTCACCAGCCATCCCGTGGAAGGTAGTTAGGCATTAGTTCATGCCACTCTTCAACTCACAAGTCACATTCAATGGCCAAGGTGGGAAGCCAATGTATAGGGGTTGATTCTCCAAGTTTGGAGCCATCAACTCCCTAAGGTCCTGTTGCATTCTGCCATCTCAACAGTCTTCTCAACTATAACAGTTTGTTCTTGTGGAACCTATACCCTGGTTCTCCACCTTCTCCTTTGACAACCTACGTTATCTAGTATTTACTGTAAAGTTCCTAAGTTTGTAGTAAGAATATGTACAATAAACCAGAAACTATATATTACCAAACCAATGTAAAACTAAGGAAAACAGATTAGGAGTAACCGGAATAAATATCACAAAGGCTCAATATAAAAAAACCAACCAAAGATACAAAAAAACAAAAACAACGACACTAAAAACTCTACCAACTAACAATGAAAGTTAACAGTTAAATATTTAAACTAACATCCTAGAAGCGGTGATAATATTTTGATCCACACCCCCTGGGGTCATTAACAAAATACCTTTTTATGGGAGATTTATTAACCCATAGGATGCTTCACAAAGATGATAATTTATATTGTTGCTCCCATTCTTACTACTAAACTACCAAAGGATATAGTGGCAAGTCCAGGGTCGTCCACAGAGATGCTAGGAATTTAAAGGTTAACTACGCAAAAGAGCAATCTGGTTATGAATCCAATCACATGTCAGTAATACTCAATGTTGTAAAACATAAAAAAAAATTTGGGGGAGGGAGGTTATCCATCAACTATAAGCATGCTAGAACAAGAGAGTAAACTATATAAAACTAGCACTTGGGGATATTTCTGTTACATTACCGGTAGTATATTTCGATCCTATATTCAATCAAATACTTGACATAAACCCATCCTAATTATTATGTCACATAGTGTGGTCGATAGTCAACACTTCTCCTTGTCTGTCACACAAAGGTGCTCTCATTTTATTCAATCGACACCGCCTCCATCATGCATACTATGCAGTTCTACTCATTCTCCGTTCAGAATTATATCATGGGAAATCCACTATGAATGCTTCTCCCTAGGCCTGTAGAGGCAAATGAATTGGCACCTCAAGGTGACTCTAGGTTTACGATGACAAGGGTTGAATTATTCCAACCCTAGTTGCTATCACTATCTCGTCCTCCTATCGAGACAGTGTCAAGTTCCCACCATCGAGTAGTCTATTTCTTACTAGCGTATAGTCATCGGAGCGGTGCTCACAACCTATATGCATACACCCACACGGTCACTCCCCCTATTACCCTAGATAACACTCCCGAGGGGACAAAAATAGTGCATTATACAATGAAAGTTGTCAAAGGTGTATGCCATCATATTATATCAATCATGCATTTAACAAGAATTTAAGGTACAAGTCCACAAAATATTCATAAGCATTAAAGGATAGGAAGATCTTAGAATGTCACAAAATAACTACCAAATCATGAATACAAACATAAATCCCCAAGCTAAATCACTACTCCATAAGCATTGAACCAAGTTAATCCATTGGATTCAATGCCCTTGGGCAAAACAAGGATAATTAAACTTAGGGAGAAAGGTTAGCCTTTTTTCTCTCTACCTACTCTTAGGAAAAACAAGTAGAATTAAACTAAAATTATCCAAACTTAAACCCTAGCAGACATAGGTCCATACACAGTAGATAGAATTGGACCATAAAAGCAGCCCAAAAAAGCAACTTAAACCCTGGCATTCACCATGCACGAACCGTTTAATAGCACACGACCAGTAAAATAATGCATAGGGGCTGGGCATGAATTCCTGGCCTCCTAAGTGCACGGTCACACATATCTTTGAGGGCTACCAGTTGGAAGCACCTTCTGACCATTTGAATGATATGGGTTATGAATAACCTCGTGTGCCGCAGGTGGAAACTTGATTCCAGCTTCTGAACGGCGTGGCTGGGAATAACCTTATGGTTCGCCGGGTAGAAGTTTATTTCTGGGCAATTGATGGTTTGGTTGTGCAACTTTTCACATCCTGTGGGATATTCTTAGGATTTTTTTTACTTCGAGGGGGGGGCACGGGCCATGCATTATGGCATGTTCCGTGGTGCATACTTTGAGGAAAGTTTGTTGAACGACACGGGCCGTAAAGTTCCCTACTGCCAGTGGAAATGCACTTTGGCACTATGCGTTTTGGTTGGAACAACCCATGTAGTATTACACAGTCATGCCAGTTCTTCACTTTTTAAGCTTAGACTCATTTTCCTTCTAAGTTTGATCCCATATACTACCACTTTTTGACTCATGGCCATCTGTCTACTACCATCCTTGTGAATGACCTTCTACAATCTACGCCGAGGTGCTTACGAGAAATATACCTAGATGATCATAAGGACATAGTGTCTATTAGGTCTAATAAGTTTACACCACGAATGATTTGGACAAGAAACCAACAATGGCTATCAAAACCCCTTGTAATGTAAACACGAATAGGCCAAGTAATAAACACACCAAAATATACCAATAAATATGCTAAATTTTTTGGTTAACACTTGCTTTTAGGTGTTGATCAGGATGATTCATATGTTTTATATCCCAATTCTTTAATTTAAGAT
>JAULKJ010200775.1:0-14126 GCA_032355405.1 Rubia balearica
TAAGGTGGATATAAGCCTAGATATATATATATATATATATATAAAAGTGAAGAGGGGGGGGGGGAGATTGATTGGTTTTCCTAAATTATAAAAATAGATAAATTAGGCTAATCATGCAACAAATAACTAAAAGATGATAAAATAAACAATGATAAGCCTTGGGAAAAATTGGTTCCCACTTCCAAACCTCTTATAGATCATAGAACCATTCAGTAATTTCATCACATTCATTACCTATAGTGAAATCTATCACTTCCATTTTGAAGATAAACATTCATTTCTTCTTCAAATTAATTCACAAAGGTGATCAACAACTATTTGCAAACCTCATAAATTATCACTTTAGACAAACAATGCCTGCAGATATTTCATCGATGATATCATACACAAATAACAATAGATTTGATAAAAACTACAAGCATTCTACTAAATTTCCGACCATTTAACCAAACAAAGCATTTATTAGATTTACCTAGAAGAATAAACATTCAAGATTCAACCTTTTCGTGCTACCTCAGGATAAATATGCTAACATATCACATTAACACACTCACTAGCAAGATTAACATCATTTCACAACAAGAAGTTCTAACTCAATGTTCTTTTATTTTCATGTCAAAGAGCTAAGAAATTGTACACTTTTCTAATACCATAACACTTAATCATACAAACACTTCATATTCTCAAACAACCCATAGCATAAATGAAGTAAACATACACATTAATGACACAATAAATGCTAAGTAATAAAAGCTTCATGAAAGAGTCAAATATAGGTTCTCACCACATGGGTTTAGAAGCCTCAATCAATTTCTCCCAAGTGATTACTTAGCTACTACAATCCATACTAATAATCAAAATAAAACTAAACACAATCCAAGATGAAAATAAGATGAAAACAAAGAGAAAACTATGGACTGTAAAGTCGAGAGGAAGAGAAGATACAAAAGAGAGGGGATAAGATTCTATTTATAGTACAAGAAAGTCAAAAGATAATTCTGGATAGCCGTCTGTTTCGACTCACGACACAAGCGTCAAAACTCACGACAGACAACAATGGGTTTTTCTTCATTTCTTCTTTACTGTCTAAGTATTCACAATCTCTTCTTCAACTTCTAATGTCTTTGATTTTTCAAATTCTATTCTTCAAGGTCTTCAAGATCTTAAAATCTAGATATAAATCCCTCGCCACACAAAATTCCTCAGAATAGTAATAAGTCGTTCTTTACTATCCTAAGATAATTTCAAGGAAAAATGAGAGGGCTAGAGAAAAAAAGTGTACAAAATTAAGTCCTAAAAGACTCAAAATAATCATATAAAATGGTAACTTCATGAATCTTCACAAGCTGCCAGTCGGGTGCATGATTTTCCTCTTCTGAATAATGCAGCCCATGTCTATCCTTGCGGGTCGTCGGCTGAGAGTCAATTCTTGAGGAAACTGATAGAAAGGAATGTAAATCTTCACACCCCATGGGTTGGTATTCAAAATATTGACTTTGGAACGGCACAGGTTATGTTAAATGGCATGACCGATGCCCATAATTAGCCGCATGGGTCATTTCATTGGCACAGGTCTTATTGCTTCAAGCGTCATGTGCCAAAGGCATTTGGAACATGTCGCATTGGCTTGCACAGACTGTGTTGGCTTCCTTGACCCATATTTCCTAGCACGACCCATGTTTCCTGGCCCGACGCATGATGTCTGGCATGGCTCTTCAATTGTTGGACTCAACTCCATTCTTCTTATTAACTTGGTTTCATGTACGACCACATTTTAACTCGTGGCCTTTTGTTTACTATCATCCTTGCCGATGGCCTTCTAATATCTAGTACTACACTTTCGGATGACCTTCTATAAAACTATGCCAAAGTACACACGAGCAACCTACCAATAAACTCAAAAAAGAATATTTAGGCCCTCATGAGGACATAGTATCCATTAGATCCAATTAAGTTCACAAAACTAGGGATTTAGATAAGAAAACCAACAACGGTAATCTAAACCCTTTGTGATGTAAACCAAACTAAAACAATCAATCAAACAACAAAAAGATAATCACCTTTAGTTTGGTTGATTTCTAGTTTTAGTTTGGTTTGCACGACAAAGGGTTCAGACGACCATTATTGGTTTTCTTATCTAAATCCTGCATTTTTTAGAATTGAAGATAATGGAAATTTTGTATTCATGAGCACCTAGATCTTCCTCTTTGTTCTCATTAGTAGGGTGCTCGTAAGTGCTTTTTCATTTTATTTTATAGAAGGCCATCTGGAAGGATGGTAGTAGATATTTGAAGGCTATTTGCAATGATGGTAGAGGATATCGAAGGCCATTCACAAGGATGGTAGTAGATTGAAGGAAACAGACTCCAAAGTATGGTGGTAGATGGAATTAGGACCAAGAAAAGCAGATTCAAAGTTTAAGATGGCTAAAGAAGAAATGAAGGGATCGTTGTTCGAGGTTGTACGGAGTTATAGGTAAAATCAGAGAATATTTAGCACTCGAGAGAATCACCATTGGATTTTTCTTCTCTATAGCTATAAAATTGACTACCAGAGAACTCCTAAATCAGACCAACGATTCACCCGTAACAGAGCAAAGAAGCTAGCCAAGCGAACCAGCCATGGCTGGCGCGGACCGCATAAGCCAATCATGAGACAAAAGCTAGCATGGCTCACACTAAGTGTCATGTCCCATGTCAGGGATGCTTGGCATATCCTATACCACCTGACACGAGCCGTGTCTAATCCAACATGAGGGGCCACTTTTTGACTCCAAATTTTGGCTATATTTAGGAGTGGGCCGTTCCGTTTTACACGGCCCACACCGTTTCAAGTATAAATGACAAGACAAGCTCACAAAGTGTGAAAAATGATGTGAAGCACACTGAGGTACAAATAAAATGGAGGTTCAAGCTGACGAGAAATGCTAAACAATGCATGGTGCGGAAAAAGAAGCAAACTGAAAACCCGGCCGATGACCGATGCTGGATGGCACTAGCCACGTCGAAACGAGGTGATGCCAAAGATGAAACCCCTTTCCAGACAACCAGCTTGGTACGTGCCAAGGCCAGTGTGCCATGCTGGAACAAGTCTTCTTGGCCGACATGAGCAATGCCATGAGGCACCCCCCGCGCTAGAAGCGGTTGCTAGGGTTTTTGGCCACTTTTAGGTCTATTTTCAGGCCCAAATACCTACTACTATATATATGGACCTTTGAATACTAGGGTTTAAGTTTACACTCATTTTTAGATATTAATAGTAGGCTAGAGAGAAAAAACACTCTCCCTTCTCTCTACATTCTTTTCTTTTCATCCTTTTAGTTTTCTTTTGCCCAAAGGTGTTGAATCCAATGAAATACTTGGGTTCAATGCTTAGGGAGTGGGGATCTAACTTGGGGATTATATTTTATTCATGTGTTAATTTTTATTTTGTGAGATTTCTTGATCTACCTATTTCTATGTGTTTTGTGATTATTATGTTGCCTTGTTCTTAATATTCTTGTTAATTGCATGATTGTCACATTTTGTTGGCGCACAATCGAGTCTAATTTTTTGTTGGTGCACTATTGCTACTCCCAGATTAATAAAACCTAGTGCGCTTGGGGTGACGATAGTCCGGCACTGTGCGTGTGCACGAAGGTTGCCGTTGTTAATTGTCACGATCGACCATGCATCTAGTCAGCCAACCAAAGAGGTGTGAAAGGTTGTGGGTAGAGATACGTTAGGTAGCAAACTAGGATTATCATGTTGATCCTAGAGATATCGATAAAACGGCTACTTCCTTTTCCTTTCTCAACCTAGGGTTAGTTTGTTTGTGGTGTTCTGCCAGGAAGTTAATCACATGAGGGGAGAATCATACCTGTGCAGTGAGCCATAGTCATTGTTGCACTCTCTTAGTTGCAGAGATGAGGCTGATGGATGATTTTATATGCGCATCTCAATATGACAGATAGGGGGAGTTTTAACCATTGTCCGCTTCATGTGTTACACACACTAGAATAAGGTTTAATTGTATTTGATGAAATCGATGATCAAAATGACATTGACTATGTTACGCAAATATTCACGGAGAGTTATTTTATATTGTTTATTCTGTTGATTGCATGCTTGTAGTTAATAGTTGAAAATCCTCCCAAATGAGTATTTTCACAACACTGTTTATTCCTAACACATGGTCGGATTAACGACCTGATCATGGTTGTGTT
Organism: Rubia balearica; assembly: GCA_032355405.1. Lineage (NCBI taxonomy): Eukaryota > Viridiplantae > Streptophyta > Magnoliopsida > Gentianales > Rubiaceae > Rubia > Rubia balearica. The sequence continues at coordinate 4,205 of JAULKJ010200775.1, forward strand.
GAGTTGATTATTAGATCGCTAACATATCTACGGACGACCCCGGTACTTTCCACTATCTACCATTCTTGGTAGTATGGTAGTAGAAACAGAAGCAACATATAAATCTTATCTTTGACCCCTACATGTCCTTCTCTCTTGTTTAACGATGGTTGAGAGAGGAAGGGTCAAATTTTGACACCGTTGTCGAGAATTTTAGTTTAACGGTCTAGTAATTAACCTGCATAGCGTGTTAGTCTAGTAAGTAGTGTTGTTTTATTTTTGTTTTTTGGATTGGTTTTTGCTGTTATGCTTTCTTAGTTGTTTCCAGTTACTTCTAACCCTTTTTGCTAGTGTTGATTTCAGTTGGCCATTGTTTTATTCCTAGTTTATAGTACATACCCATGCCAAGAACTTGGAAGTTTTACATAGTCCTGCAAATTACACAGGTAGTAGGCAAGGAAGAGGAGGATATTTAGGCAGGAAGTTCCACAAGAACCATTTTCAGTAGCCTTAGAGAAAGAAAAAATGGTGGAGGACAACCGCACTTTGAGAGAGTTGATGGACCCAAACATGGAGAATCAACCACTTTGCATCATTTTCCACCGTTACCACCAAATGTAACATTTGAACTCAAGATCGGTATGATCCATTGCTTGCCCACTTTCCATGGGATGGCCGAAGAAGATCCAAACAAACATCTTTTGGAGTTTCACTTAATTTTTACCAACAAGAAGCCGGTGGGTGCTTCAGAGGATGACTACAATCTAAGGGGATTCCTTTTCTTACCTCGGGATTGGGCTAAAGATTGGTTATCCTATCTACCGCCCAGTTGTATCACCCCATAGATAGATATGAAGTGCATATTTCTAGAGAAATACTTCCCAGATTCAAAGTCTGTAGGGTTGAAGAAGTAACTTTACAACATCTCTCAGTTTTCTAATAAGTCCCTCTACGAGTATTGAGAAAGATTCAAGAAATTGTTGGCTAATTGTCCGTATCTTCCATTCAAGAAGGAAGACTTGGTTTACTATTTCTTTGAAGGATTGTGCAACGATGACATGCATATGATGAACGCCGATTCCAAAAGTTCAACCTCCAACTAGAGCCCAAGGGAAGCGATGTCACTCTTCGAGGAGATGGTAATGAAACAAGGCAATTTGATACAAGGTCTAGGGTCAAGCCTGCGGATGAACCATCTCAATCCCAGAAGTTGGAGGGGAAAGTCTAAACTTTTGCCTCTATGAGGAAATATTTCATGAAAAAGGGAGTCGGGAGTCCAACAAGAAAAGGTGCACGGTGTCTGTAATCTTGATCACCACACGGATGTGTGCCTACAAGTGATAGAGGACTTTGAGGAAACTAAGGCATTGGATTTCATCAAAATGGTGGAAATAGACCACAGTTTGTTAGGGAACAACAAAAAAGGTTATGTGGGAACCAAGGAGGTGAATGGAAAAATCCCTATGCAAACACCTTAAACCCAGGGTACCGCGATCACCCCCAATTTTTGTTGGCGCGAGGAGAACCAAATTCAAGGGTACAACCGAGGTGGACAAGCTCCACCTCAACCCTATCCGAGGGGAGAAGAACCTTCCAACAATGATGTCTCACTTTACAAGTCGGACAATCCATGAGATGTTCAATTTAAAGTTTCCATGTTATCTCAAATTATCTCATTTTGTCTAGGAATCCTTTTGGGTTTGCATCCTAGCTTAACCTACCTGTTGTGCTCACCTCTCACCTTTTTCCACACCATAGCCTCTCATTTTGCATAGGTTTTTCAACCTATCCAGGCCTTTCCGATTTTTGTCTAAGTTTCCGTTTCGGGTGTTTGACTTAGACGAGTATTTCATTTCTTTCAAATTTTCCATTATTTTTGTGTAGCACAAATGCCCCAAAGGTGAGCTTCATAATAAAAGTATATGATCAAAACAAAAAAAATGACAACAACATAGTGTTCCAAAAAATCCCCAAACAAAAATATTAATGGTGCCATCACACCAAAAAACAAATAAATAACCAAAGTCTTAAAAAGACACAAAGTGAGGGAAAACAAAGAAAAGGAACATCGTCAATATTACAATAAAGGGGATTAGAAAAAAAAAGAACAAAGGAGATGCTATCACGGAGGTCTTCTAACCCATCCCCCACATTTAGTTCATGCATGGTCCCCATTGCTTGTGACCAAGGTGAAAAGATAAGGTGGAAACATCGAAGACTCATCAACGTTGTCTGCCACGTCTGGCTCCACGTTCCTACCTATGTAGATCCTGCTGGTGGTTACCTTCTCCAATGGTTGTTGTCCTCAACCTATCTGTGATCTCCCTCATGTCATGGTGCAGCAAACCCATGTTCATTCTTAGATACTGAAGCTGATCATCCATCCTTTCAAACCTGTACGCTGTCACCCTCTAGATGTAGTCCAACTGAGCACCGAGCCAAGTGGCATCCCGTCTCAACCCAAATATAGAGTATCCCCAAGACAAACATAGAGTCCCTCTAGTTGTAGAGTCTTGAGGTTTTTGGGAGAAAACTCAAGAAGAGGTATGACTAAATTTTGAAATTCTGGGCTAAATCATGATGTTTTGGGCACAATAATTGAGGGGCATTGTAAGCATGGGAAAAACAAAGGTTTTTGAAACAAATTTGAGGTAAATTAGACAAGAATTGAGATAGATATAGGGAAAATCAAAAGGAGGAAGATGTGAAGTTAAATTTTCCTATTTTGGGAAAAAGGAGAATGAAGAAGAAGGGGTAGGCACGAGGCATTTATACAGGGTTTGGAATTTTTTATTGGCGGGCTTGGGCGGCACGGGAAGCATTCATCGGCATGACCCATGCCAGCTTTAATGCCTCGTGCCAGCATGCTATGGCATAGGCCGTGTTGGCTGGCTCTGGCACAAGCCGTGCTGTCCTTCCTTGGCATGAGGCTACGGTCAGTGCCGCGCCTTCCTTCTTCCAACTATTGTCTAAAAAAATCCATGGTTCCAAAAATACAAAAGAGAGAGTAGAACTGTTCCAGCCAAAATTTAATGACTACTAATCCCTAAAAATGCCACAAAAAATCCAATACAGTCCAACAATCATAAAAATTATCAAAACCTACTAACAAGAAATATAAAAACATCGTTTCTTTATTTTCGTCCTCGCGACTTATTATATCATGCACTTTTGCAAATTAACAAAAATGGGTTGATGGGTCACTGAATCACCATTTTGACACCACCTATAACCACGTCTCTATGGACGGGTCTCTAAATTACCTTAGGTTTACCCTTTACCTTACGAGATACATATCAAACACATCCATCCTTAACAACGGTAGATACATTCTTGTTGAGTTTAAGATTTGGAAGGGGCTCAGAAGTTTTTAATTCCTTAGCCATTTCCTTCTGCACTGCATGTTACTGTTAGAAATAAGAAGTAAAGCATTTTAAAGAATGCTAGGAGAAACGTGCTCATCAACCATTGCATCATCATAAGGTTCATTCAAGAAATATAGAACAAGTAAGGTATCTATATTTGGTAACACCTCATCACCATTGAAGTCATCTTCCTTAGCTAAGTCTTCAGGTTTAAGAGGTGGTTGATGGAGTTTTAAGTCCTCACCACTTCCCATCACCCGTTGCATGCTAGTGACAATAGAAAAATAATCCACAATAGAAGTGTCATCACTAAGATCAAGCATAGCATAAGTATCATCAAAATGGTCATTACAATTGAAGCCCAAGATATGGTTTCACTCATTACTCTCATTGTCATCAAGGAACTCCTCTAGGCTCTCATTCTCACTAATCATGCAAAGGTCATAAAATTGAACAAGTTAATCACACAAAGATATGCCATTGCACATAAGAGAGGAAATAAGTGAATTATGCTTAGACTTATAGATCTCAAATCCAACCTTATCAATGTCCCCTTCTAGGGTTAGTGCCCCCAAATGAACATCTATCCTAGTCGTTGACATTTTTAGAAAAGATCTCCCAACAAGATCCGGGGCGCACCACCATTGTGCACCACATCTAGGATATAGAAGTCCGCTAGACACACTAAATTTCTACTATAAGCATAACATTTTTAACTATTCCTCTAGGGCTAGCTTGTGAATAATCCGCTAGTTGGACAATCACCCCCAATTTCCTTAAGTTCACCTATGTCAATGTAAAGGCTAAAAATAATCACTTTAATAAATGTACCCAAATAAATCATAGCATTTTTTCACTATCTTACCACCTAAAGATATAGGGATTGACAACATTCTGGAAACAATGCATTTCCTAGGCAAGTTCTCATGAGCTAGAGTAGTTGTTCCCCTTATTTTCAATTGGCCTACTTTTTTAGTTAGTTCATTCCTCTTCTTAGTACACACATTTTTCAAAAACTTATAACAAGAGGGAACATGCTCACTGAAATCCAAGATAGGAATGCTAACCTTGACCTTCTCAGAGACTTTACAAATGTGTGCCTCATTGGTTGCCACCTTCGACCTTTCCCTAAGTGTACTAGGAAAAAGTGGTGGAGGGATCACACTCGCCTCGGTGGTGGGGAGCTATTTGGAGGGATACTCTTCTACAACTATCTCAAACTCTTCTAAGTTAGTCTAGTCGCCTTCCACAATCAAATTATCCAATTGCCATATTTTCTTCTCGGGGTCGTGCACTTCCTTCCCACTCCACAAATTTAATACACTAACATTATTTGAATTTACCTCAGGTTGGGAAAGTAACTTCACAGATTCTCTAGCCTCAAGTCCATTCACCAAAGTGGCGAGTTGGCCGACTTGGATTTTGAGGTTCTTGATGCTGGAAAATACTCTAGTGAAAGCTCTTTGATTTCTCTCTTGTCAGCTCTGCGAACATGTCACTCTTGTTTTCCAAATTAACTATTGCATCGAAGACATCCTCCCAGTCTTACGTGTATAAGGCAACGTTGTTCTTGGAAGGCTCTCCTACCTTCGGGTTAGGTTGAAGTTGAGGCTCTCCACCTCGATTCAGGCTGTCACTACACAATCCATGCGAAACCCAAGTGTAAATGTCCAGCCGCGATAATTTGCACACCCTCCCTATCAGTTTCCGAGAAATTGATTAGCAGCCCACAAGGTTATACAGGGCCCGTGCTATTTTGAATTTGAAACTATAGCTTCCAGCCAGTAGCTTACGACGAACTACATAACCCGCAACGTTCAACTCATTAGAAAGTGTCACCCAATCGGTGGCTCATGGAGAATTGCGCGGTCGTGTGCTCACAATTTCCAAGACCGATGCCAAGCCAGTGGCCTATGCAAAATCACATAGGGCCTTCCAAGCTAAGCAGCGTGGGCCGTGTGCTATAGCACGACCTTTGCTAGCCGGATGGTAGGTATAAGTGTTCTTTTTGGGCCTCTTTCAATGTTCCAATTCCTACTACTATATATATGAACTTATGTCTACTTGGGTTTAAGTTTTAGCCTAACTTAGTTTCATTCTCCTAATTTTCCCAAGAGTAGGTAGAGAGAGAAATGGACTAGCCCTTCTCTCTCTTTATTTTATTTTCACTTTGTTTTTCCCAAGGGAATTTGGTACATTCTTGTTAATTGCATGATTGACACACTATGTTAGCATACATCTTAGTATACTTTTATGTTGGCGCACTTATTGGTAGAGTAATAGGAGGAGCGAGGGACCATTAAACGTATGAGTGTATGCATGTGGGTCAGGAATTACCGTTTCAATGACAAGAAACTAGCGGGTTGGACTAGATCCCGCTACATTACAGATAAAGATACTATAGTAGAGACTAGGATTGGCATAATTTTACTATTGTCATTGCAACCCTATATAGAAGCATAAGGTTCCAATCCCTTTACCTCTATAGGCCTAGGGAGAAGCATTTATAGTGGAGTACCGGGGACATAATTCATTACAAGAAATGAATGGGACCACACAATGGCTGGGTCATTGCACTTTCCAAATTATGGAGGTAGTATTGGTGGAAGAAAATGAGAACACCCTAATGTAACAAATAGGGGAATTTTTTTACCACCGATCACACTCTGTGACATAAGTATTAGGATAGGTTTATACTTATTGTACTTGATTAAATATAGGATCGAAATATAGGATCGAAATATACTACTGGTCATGTAATTCAAATATCTCTATGTTACAGTTTTATATAGTTTACTATCTTGTCTTTGCATTATCATAGTTGTTAAATAACCCCCCCCCCCATAAAAAAATCTTGTTTTGCGACATTAGCTATTCCTAGCACATGATCGGATTGACTACCCAATTGCAGTTTGTACATTTAATCCTAGAATATCTGTAGATAATCCTGGACATGTCACTATCTAGGTTTGTGGTAGCTTAGTAGTAAGAACGGGAGAAAAAATATAAATTATATCTTTGATCTTCCTAGTGCTCCGCGGGTTAGTTCTGTCTCACTCGAGAAAAGGTTGTTGATTTATTAGCAACACCGAGGAGTGCGCATCACTAGACTAATCTGAGTGTGCGGCTTGTGGGAAGGAATGTGGGCCGCTATCCGGATAACAATTCTAGAAGTCTGAGCGGCACGGCCCATACGTAAGCATGCCAGCTGGTGTTTAGAGTCGTCGTCTTTTGCCTTCGAATTTGAGGCAGCACAATAGGTTGCGGGGCACGAACTAAAGGTCTGAGTCTTAAACTTCTAGGCACACGGGATGTGCCAAAGTACATGTCCCGGTCTAGGACTTAGTAACATCGACCAATGATTTGGCATGGGCCATGTAAATGTACACGGGTGGTGCTAGTGTTTACTTCCTTCCGAAGAAACTAACACTCTTGTATCCCAAAGAAACTAAGACATTGTATCAAACTAACATTCAAAATCAAAGGAAAGGTCCAATCATGTGAATGTGTGAAGCGAGCTTACTTAATCAAAAGAAGCTACCAAAAGACAAGCCAAGAGAAATATATAATAATTTTCAATTTCTCTCATTTTCTCTTAATTTTCCTAGGATGCTTTTCGGGTTTTCATCCTAACTTCCTATTTTTTTTATTTTTCAAAGATCAAATCTCAACATATTCCACACCATTTGGCCTCACTTTTTCATAGGTTTTTCAATCTATTTGGGTCTTTCCCATTCTTGCCTAAGTCGGCCTTTCAGTGTTTTTACTTAGTTGGGTATATTTTTTCATTTCCAAAGTAGGCTTCATACTACATGAAGAAAAAGAAAACAAACAAACACCACCAAATGTTCCAGCATCCCAAAGCTACTACAAAAAGGTTCCCTCATACCTATAAAACAAGTTTTCAAACAATGAGGGGAAGATAAAATGGAAAATAGTCATCATCCGTCAAAACAAAACAGGGAATAGAAGATAAGAGGAAAAGAGATGCCACCATGCCCCACAATGGAAGTTTTCCAACTCCTTCCCCACACTTAGTTGATGAATTATCTATCCCCGGTGCATGTGACCAAAGGCTATAGGGGATAACATTAATGGAAGCTCAAAGGTCACCATGTCATCCTTAGTCAACCAACCACTTGACAAATAGGAATTGAAAACATGTCGGGGTCGTCACACTTTTTAGGAATATTTCTAGGGAAAAATTGGCGACACCTCCTATAAAATATGTATTATATTAAATACAAAAAATTCAAGTTCAATATAGACATGAATTAATTATTTAAGAAAAAACATACAATACACATTATTTTTTTAATTAAAAATAAAAATACAAAGAAAACATAAAAATAATTTAAAAATTGAGAAAGATAATGTATATAATTAGGATAATATGGTCGGGTCTGGGTTGGATTTGGGTCTTAATATTTTAGACCCGGACCCGGAGTCATTTTTTAAAATTTTGACCCGAACTCAAATCCGGATCCTGACTCGGACCCAGACCCGTGGGTTTAAACCTTTTGGACCCACACTCGATTCAATGGGCCTAGACCCTGTGGATTTGGGTCGGATCGCAAACTCATGATTATCCCTGGCCAACGGTTAAAGAATTGGACACATAGAATACTCCAATATACATCGTCATAAGTATAATTTCAAAGTCACAATATATATTTGGCTTTCTTCACAGTGTTAACTTAATATTCAAATTTTCTTTTATCATCTACACTAATTTCAGAATTTTAAATTAAATTGGAGGCAAGGAATTTATGTATTGTCGCTAACTGTATGACATTTCCAGACCAGCAAAAAATCCAAATATTCATACAAAATTATATTTAAAATTTGTTTACCTACAGTTTTATTAGTTACGTAAATTTTATTGAATTACTCTCTGTTATTTTAAGCCGGCTACCCACAATCTTTGTTCAAAAGCGCAACTGTTTGAATGAATGTACTCCCTCCATTTCTTTATTATTGGTACATTGAGTTTGGGTCTTAGAATTTATCAAATGCTAAATAAATGGTAGGAACTTCATAAAGAGAATGAAAAGTAAAAGTGAATGAATAAAATAACATAACCTGCCACGCACCGAAATTTGTTAAACATAGCTTGCACGTGTTGACACGCGCCGACAAAAGCTTCCTCTGCGACTCATTGCCTCTACTGCTTCTGCTGCTCAACGGCGCAATCATAGGAAAACATAGCGGCGCAATCATCGGAAAACCTAGTAAGCACCGCCGTGGGAAGCTTCGGACATAGAGCAACGTCGATCAAAGGAGATCTCGTCGGAAGCGTCGGACATCGGGCAATCGTCAATCGCAGTGCCATTGGAAGCGTCGAACTTCTAGCAGCACTGGAAAAAGAATTTTTTGCTGGCGAAATTGCAACAAAACATCGGAGGAATTGCAACAGTGATTTCACAAGCGGAATCACCAACGGAAAACTGGCAGACAAAGAAGATCGGCAGGAGCGACGAATTTTGGTGGAAATTTAGCTGATATCCTACAGTAACCGTCGGTCGGTGGCAGTTTTCGGAGGGAGGAGGCGGTTTCCGATTAGAGGAGGAGAAAAGAAAAATAAAAATTTTAAAAAATTTGTGATATATATAGCATTTTGATAATTGCAATGTAGTTCCCGTATATATCAGCAATATTTTTAAAAAACACTCATTCCAAATGAAATTTATTTAAATTGCGTAATAAACCCTGATCCAAAGTTTAGACTGGCTAAAAATAAGACTTTGTATAACTAAAAAGTTTCCATAATAAGAAAAACTCAAATTTAAAAGTGTTGTGCCAATATTAACGAAAGAGTAACATTACTGAAAATAAGCTAATTATAAGGGGGGCAAAGAAATGTCCAACCAGCTCTGAACTGCATAGCTTTCCACTTGTGTAGATATATACATTGGTATCCCGATTAAGCTTGGATAACTGATCCATATAGCCAAAAAAGGTGTTCAATAATGTATCTAACACAATAATTGGCATCTATTATTGCACCAGCAAATTTGTTCTGTTCTGGATAAGAAATCTCTGTTTTCTAACTATTGGGCAGCCATTAAAAACTCAAGATGTGCGCTCCTGAGCTTTAAATATACTTATAAAAAATTATATAAAAACTCAAAATCTGGCCGATTATATCTGTTGAAGATTCAAGATATGCTAGTCTATAACAGCATGATGAGACGTCAAAAACATGTATTTTTCGAGGCATTTAACACCTCTTTTGTTATGTTTTTGTGGGAAGATTGCTAGATTTAGGTAAGTTTACATCATAAGGGGTTTAGATGACCGTTTTCGGTTTTCTTATCTAAATTCTTCATTTTGTAACCTTCTTTGAGTCTATTGGAATTGTATCCTTATGAGTGATGTGCTCATCTCTTTTTAGCACATTTGGAACTCATATTTGTAATAGATCAAGCTTTTGTGTAAGAATAATGGATGTTTAGTTAGTAAGAAAGTTAGGATGATGATTTGGGATTTATATCCTAAGTTTCTAGTTTAAGGTGTTTACGGAAGATCTTTTGTTTTGGTCATGTTCGTGATGAGAGATTCAAGAATGAAGATTCACA
>JAULKJ010200884.1:0-23503 GCA_032355405.1 Rubia balearica
TATTTAGAAAATATATGTTAAGATAAATTCAACAATATCTCACATGATATATTTATTATATATACATTAATTTATATTTATGGGCAAAGTATATTAAATTTGACTTTGAAAAATTAAATATGTCATTACTAGTGGGACGGAAGGAGTATGATATTGTTGAATTCTTTGTAACAAGTAAATTATAAATATAAACTTTTTATTTGTCATTATTATATATAGGTAAATATATTAACGGCCAAACATATTTCTTGAACAAGTGATAATGGTGATGGAGCAATTTGAACTGGGACGGAGGGAGTACAATTTAACTCTCAATCTCTCTCTTCCACCTCATCAAATGCAACCACAAAGAAACCACTCTATTTTTACCTCTATAATGGTATAACCCACTTCATGGACCTCACTTGATTTTCTTCATCATACTCATTACTTCTACCTTTATTATTTATTTAAAATAAATTTGTCTGCCTAAAATAAATTGAAATATGAAATTTAATAATACATTAGTATTTTAAAATTTAATTGAATTTTAAAAATTATTTAAAAATGAGAGTTAAATAATATAGGAAAAAGCAACCATAATTTTTTTAAAAAAAATTAAGCAGATTTAAAATTATAAAGAACCAAAATTTTTTATTTTTCGTTGGGATACGTGGCACTACAGGATTGGGCCACATGTCTCATGCATGCAAAATTTCAAAAGAAAAGAAAGGATGGGATAATTTTGAACATGGGACAGTCACGTGGGACACTTCAAAAGCAATCAAAAGGAGCAATTGCTAGTTGGGCGGTTTCTTTGTTAATAAACCACAAAAAAATCCTCATTGTGGGACTTTGTGGTTAAGTAGATTGCTATTTTACGCCATATATTTTACGATTTTGGCTCCGTATTTATACTGTACAAATACAAAATGTATTAAGAAATTGACTAAATTAATTTTTTGGCACCCAACATATGTCACAATACCATCTTTTGGTCCCCATGGCCGATACCGCGTATATTCAACAACCAATAAATACAAAATAATTTGTTTGTCCGTAAAGGGGTTTTCAGGTAAAGTTAACAGTAGAATTGGCCGAAAATCTATAAAATGACCATTATGCCACTGAGTTAAAAAAGAATAGGGTTTCTGCGATCTACTCCTCCGTCACAAACCACTGCCATCCCCTCCACCACAACGGAGATAAAAACCTTAACAATCGACGCTGATTCGAGTGATCGATGAAGCCATTTTTCAATTGGCCCATGTTGTCATCATCACCTTGAATTTTAGGTAGCTATATCTTCCAGCCGATGATTCTAAAAAATAGGGATCTCTTTGTCGGCTTGATGTTTCTGACAGCGATAGGCAAAGAGGATGCTAGCCTCTCCTTCAAGAAAGCCAGCCTGAACCAAATCTGAAAAACGTGAGCTTCCCTTTTGCGATGGCCTGAAGGAACCGATGACGACAAATGGCGGACGATGTTAGTTGGCGCTGGTTGGCTTGCCAAAGCGACTCAGGTGAGGTAACTGGCGTTCAACAAGGCCATTGATAGAGATGCGCAACTAAGAACTATTTCCAACGATGAGCAATAAGCTAAAGAGAACCAATTCGAGACACACTAGACCTTTATTAAAAACCAAGAGCTCCATGCTCGTTGTATTAAGCTCGTGGAGGTTCGCTGGAGACACACAAGAGATGAACGAGGCATGCCGGAGATGAACAAAACACGCAGCAGATATGCCGAAGATGAACGATACATGCCATAGACAAAGACAAGATAGAAAATAATTGAAAATGTTATTTAATTAGTAAAATTACTAAAATACCTAAGGCTATATCGGAAAATAGTTCTAATTTACCTAAAAACGACCTTCAGGGACCAAACATATCGTTGTGCATTTGTTGGTTGCTGAATATACGCGGTATTGGTTTTGGGGACCAAAAGATGGTATTTCGACATATGTTGGGTACCAAAAAAATAATTTAGTCTAAGAAATTTGTTTAAAAGAATAAAATTCAAACTAAAAAGGCATAGATTTTGAAATTAAAAAGCGTTATGATAAGCGGCAGGTAGCGGTGGTCCGAAGACTTTCCAGCGGCGGTCCAGCCAGTTTTCGGCAAAGTTTCGGCGATCGGTGGCTCAAGTCTCAATTTTTTACTTGTGGCATGAATCTCAATTTTGTAGTTGTGGCTCGTATCACATAACTTGCGTCTCAATTTTGTACTTGTGGCTCACACCCAACTTTGTTATCAAATTTCTACATGTGTCTCGCATTACATGGCTCGCATCTCAATTTTCAACTTGTAGCTTGCATCTCATGGATCGCATCCAAATTTTTTACTTGTGGCTCACTTTTTTTTTGTCTCTTATGATTCTGATGAGAACCACAAATGAGAGACACGCTATTTAGTTATTTTGCACCCTATAAAAAAGGTTGTAAAAACTTTGTTGGCTAAGAAAAAATGGATCTTTTTGGTGTGAATTTCACTTTGGAAGCTCAAAGGCTTTACAGGTATTATTATTTTTAATTAAATTATTGTTTAGTTGTGTATTTGTGTAGTTTTATATTTCATCATTAATAGTTTGAAATCTAGTTTATTATTTTTTAGATGAAAATAAAATTTCATGATCATGATTAGTTTTTGAAAATGTAGTCTTACATTATATTTGAAATTTAAATTTACGGACTTCATTATATTAATAAGTCTTAATTTGTTGTTATGATTTTTATTAGTTATTATTAGATGCATAGATAATATCTTAAATTTAATGTGGTTCTAAATTTCTTCCTAAGTAGAAATTAAGTTAATTTAATATTAGTTAAATTCATTTTTTCTATGTTTATTTTATTAAAAACGAAGAATTTAAAAAAAATAAGTAATAGTATGTTTTATTACGCCCATAGGTGGCTTATTTTGTTAAAAATGAAGAATTTACAAAAAAAAGTAAGTTATAATGTTTTTGATTACTCATGGTAAATCTTACAACTATTCTTATATATCTTACACACAGTAAATCTTAAACATGCATTTTCTGATAAAATGTTACTCTCACAACGACGTTCCCCTATCTAGAGAGTGGTCCCCACATCATTAATCGTTACATAGAGTGCTGAAAAGATGTGTAGTCAGATGGAAATTGTGGGTTCAGAGATGTCGTTGATGGCTTCCATGTTAAAGGAGAGGATGACTGGTCCGGAGCAAGTCTGGCGGTATTTAATGAGTTATCGACTCAATGGATTGATTATGTACACATTTACGGTTCAAAGCATGAAATTGAATTGTCATGACCCGTATAAAACACTCTAAAAGACCATGTGGACCTGAACACTAATTTCAGGTAATTGTGGATATGTTTCCAGTTGCCACATTTTACACAGTTGTAGTTTTATACTACATAAGTCCTAATGGGTCACATGCCCCCATGTGACTCATCAATGGATGGTCTGTAAAAAATCGTATGTTGTTGGTTGGGAGTTACTATTTCGCAGAAGGATGGTGGCCTGGAACAAGGCGTACACACAACCTTGATTTATTTTTACTTTTTATGATTTTTTGAACACTTTCTTGGACTGTAATATTTATATTTTTGCACTATTTTTGTAGATTTAACATTGACAGAATATTGTTTTATGTGTTGAATGTTAATGAACTCAGTCATATAATGAGTTAGCAGCTCAAAACAAAAGTCATTGTAATCAAATTTAATACTCCCTCTATCCCAGCCAAATCTGCACACTTTTTGATCAACTTTCTCAAGACACGTTTGACCATGAATTTGAACTAGTATATACTCCCTCTGATTTTTTAACATAAGCTCCCTTTGACTGCAAAATTTTTCAAAGCATGTTTGACCATCAATAACACACAATAATACACGTTATGTGTGGTGTCTTTGGATTCACCGTAACATGTAGTTTCTCAAAAGTAAAATTTTATAGTCCATTATTGTATGAAATAAAAGTTATCGGCGGTCAAATATGCCTTGAAAATTTTTCAGAAAAAATGGAGCCAATGTTAAGAAATCAGAGGGAGTATGCACCAATATGTTCATGTGAGATATCGTTAGATTTCAAATATCAAAATTTAAGACATCGTTAGTATACTTAACTAAAATTATTGGTGGTCAAACATTACATGAGAAAGTTGACCAAAAGTGTGCAGATATGACTGGGACAGAGGGAGTACAAACTCCTGAGGATGGTTACGAATTAAGCAAACATTTGATGTCCATAAGGTTTCCCCGTGAAAGACTCTACGAAGTACATAAATAAACCAAAGAAAAAACAATGATGTCACGGGACATTCAATCTCCTAGTCTATGAGATCATCACCACGGTGTTGGTGATATTCCTCGTGACGAAGGATCTAGGTCGGGGGGAAAACTGCTGCGAACATTCAGGTTCCTCGTCCTGAAATCCTATCGTGGCAAACTGCTCCAAATCCCTCATTAGCTCAGCCAACATTTGATGCATGAATTACTAGTTACCGAATTTAATATGATAGATAAAATAAGAAAATAGCAAACATACAACAGGACTAACCAATGAATCAAAATGGGGGAGTTTAGACTGTGCGTCTAATACCATCATGCTCACAATTTATGAGGAAGGGTGAGAAGGAGTCATGAATTAATCCTCATTTTGAAGTGTATATTCACCTGGATTGGTGGCAAGGGAAAACTGGGATAAATGACCACCGTGCCATGTGAAAAAAATCTCCCACGGGAAGCAACTGCATTCTCCCTAAGTAGCTCACTGAATAACCCGAAGGATCCGCGAGCCTTTCACTATGATCAGGCCCAACCACAGTTTGAGATGGATTACTTTGAACGAAACCAAGTTGCCGCATACCCGCTCAGGCATGTGCACCTCCATCAATCATGTTGCATTAGTGAGTCCTCCTATGATCGTAGTTGGGCACATCATTTACGGTCTGATTCAAGCGATTGGCAGCGGCGAATGTCAGGCGGGCTTTCGTGGCTGAGAAAGGAAAACTAAGATTTTCTACCCCAATTTTTACTCTCAACTTTTTTTAAATAAATTTTTATAATATAGATAATGCATATACATACTGAGGCAAATACAAATACAGAGTGTGAAATAGTAACACATGTGTAAAATGGTCAAACCTACCGCACCACTAACACTGCACATTTTAATTACCCTTCATTCTCTTTTGATGTTTTTCTTTGCTTTTAAAAAATATTAAAACACACATTTTCTAGCTAATGTTTTAGATTTGCATTAATTATTAATCATACAACTATATAAAAATTGATATTTAAACAACCCACAGTACAACGAATATACCAAAATCTTATTAAATATTATGCTAATTTATATGTTAATGAATTTTTGACACCTTTTAAATTTGAATTGAAACTTTTAATTACTAGACGGAATTTTCAAAAAAAAAAATAGACGGAAGAATTGTAACTTTAGACACTATAGTACTCTATCATATGATAGAGTCAAAATAATTGCTAAAGCGATTCTTCGTGTGCAAATTAGTGTTCAAAGGAGTTAGTGTACTGTGTACGTGATTATTTTCAAAGGCTGCTCAATGGTTGCAACTTGCTCAGTGGTGGTGGCGAAGAAGAAATGTCACTATATTCTTTTTATCCATATTCTTTTTTATCTAATTAATTTACACCGATAAAAATTTACTTCATTTTCTCAAAATTTTAAAATATTTTTGACTTTTATATTAAAATCAATTGGCATCGATAATTATTACTTTATTTTATTAAAATTTCAAGATATTATGAGTTTATATTTTTAAATCAATTGATATTAAGGGGATAGAGCGCCCAAAGAGGAGGCTTTTGGGCATGTTTTTCATTCTGGAAAGATGAACTTTTGCCTACGGTGGGGGCTTTTCAGATTTGGGCTATTACAAGACAACTTTAGGCACGTTTCTTCTATTTATCTTCTTCCATTTGGCATGCTTGGCCACGTGGACGGATGGAAAGAGCAAAAACTCGTGTTTGTAAAAAATATCACCAATGAATTAGAATCATAACTAAATGTTTTAATCTTACAAAAGAATTTAATTGATATTTATATATATTTTTTAAATATCAATAATAAAATAGAAATAATGAGATGTATATATATAAAAAATAATGTGGTAAAAATAATGATTTGTATGGGGCTTGATGACGTGACAAACTGAATGACTTTAGGTAAAAGGTGAAAATGGAAATTTCGAAAGAAAATAGTGGGATAAGAAGCCCAATATTGGGCTACGCCATTGTGGGCGCTCTAAGACCTTTTATATTAGTCATTTAGTATTTAAAAAATCGATGTGAAAATATTTGAACACGATCGCTCACATGCAACGTGAAAATACTCTACAATCCAATACCAGACCCAATTAAATGGGGATCTCAACATCGGCTCAACAACCTAACTTGGGCTCTGATACAACCATATTAAAATTTTAAAATATTTTAATCTCCAATATGATTTTCTCTTCTTCTCCATTTCTTTCTAGAACAATTCCACCTTCCATCATATTCTGCACTTCTCTAGGATGTATAAAAACCTTATAAATAGTCACTCAGTCTTTGAGAAATTAAATGTGAGAATATTTCAAACACGTATCATAGAGAAGTGCAGAATATGATGGGAGGCGGAATTGTTCTAGAAAGAAATGGAGAAGAAGAGAAAAACATATCAGAGATTTTGATCATACAATTATCGAGTCTCGTGTGAGAAAATTTATTCATCAAATGTTTCCTAATAATCACTACTCCCTCCATTCCATCTACACACTTTTTGATCAACTTTTCAACTCATATTTGACTGCTGATAACTTTAGTTAAGTATACTACTGATGTCTTAAATTTTAATATTTAAAAACTACATGATACAGGAAATCTAACGATGTCTCACATGAAAATATTGGTGCCTATATACTAGCTGAAATTTATGATCAACCATTTATTGAGAAATTTGATCAAAAAATGTGTTGATTTGATTGGGGCGGAGGGAGTATATATAATCCGTTAAGTGCCAGGACAACTAATTCATTCGAGGGAAGGTTACTTGACCACTGTAATTTATTTTCAAATAATAGAGCAATCAACATTTTTTCTACTTTTTACTTCACTGTACCTTTTAATTTAATGCCTATATTTTTAAATCAAAAATTATATTTTTATATAATAACACTTGTATTTTCTTATTCAATCACGTTTTATTACATATTTAATTTCTGTCAGGATATCCTGTTAAACCGTTTAATGATTAGATCAATAATGAAAAACCTCATTAATATAACTTTAAAGGTCAAATTATTTATTATATATTTTGAAATTATTTTAAAAAATGAGAAAGTGCTAAAATAACTACCTTTCTGCTGAAAGTTCCAATATAACCCTGCAATCCCAGAAAAAACCAATTTAACCTTGGATTTGACTGACTTTTTAGTCAATGTTTGTCTGGCTAGATTTTGATGAAAAGAAAATTTTTCCCTTGACTTAAAAAATAATAAAACACTACAATATTCTTCTTCCCCGGCAATTTTTTCGTCGTCGTCTTCTTCTTAGTGCTATGATTTTGGCCCCCGTCGTCTTCTTCTTCCCCAGGACACAATATTTCTCCACCTTCTTCTTCCTCAGCGGTGATAGGGGCAGAGGGATCGACCAATGATTCCACAGCGGTGGGGGTAAATTGGTGGTTGTGCGGTGAGGTAGGGTTTTGGGATGGTGAATCGGGAGTAGTGGAGAGTGGTAAACCACCACCGAGAATGAAGACGAGGAGCGGGGGTGGGTCGAGGGTGGTGGGGGTGGTTGTGCGGTGAGCTAGGGTCCAGGGGTTGTGAAATAATACTCGGGACGAAGACGCGGAGCGGGGGTGAGTTTGAGGGTGGTTGTGCGGTGAGCTAGGGTTCGGGGGTGGTTTTAGACGACGGTGGGGGTGGTATGGTTGTTTAATCGGTGGTGATGTGGTGGGGGGAAACAAAGGGAAGACATAGGGAGCAGCGGACGTCGGGGTTTGAAGAAGAAAGAAATGGCTATTAATGGGTATGAATTTTTTAGCTTTGTCCAAAGAAGTATTTTCATCATTTAGTTTCTAGTAATGCCTGAATTTATTTGGTTAATGGCGGAATTGAGGAGTTTGGGTATATCGGCACAATCCGACCAATAGTTAGGATTAGATTGACACTTTCTGAGATTGCAGGGTTAATTATATTGGCACTTTCAGCCAAAAGTTAGGGTTAGAAATATATTTTACCTTTTAAATATTTTCAAAAATTATGGAACCTCGTTGCAATAAAAAAATATCAAACCAACTCAATATTATTAATATTAATTACAAAATGACCCCGTCTAACTATTTAACGCATTCTAAGAAAAGACTTTGTTTTAATTTATAATATGAAACATTTAAATTTTAAAATATAATACTCCCTATGTCCCAGAATAATTAGCTCACTTTCTATTTTCATCTGTCCCACATAAAATAGCACATTTTAATTCTTATCCAAAATGATAAATAATATGTTGTAAAATTCCTACAATATGCTCTTTAACTTAAATAAATTTTTGAATGAGCCCGCTATTTTCTCAAAATATCCCTACTTTTTCACAATTATTACCTTACACATCAACTTGCATAAAATACCGAGACAAAAGTGTATGTGCCAATTATTTTGAGACAAATGAAATATTTAACATAAAAATGCATAAATTATTTTATAAGTTTAAAGAATATGCAAAGTTTTGAAAAATATCGTCTTTCTATGTGCTTATGGAAAGACGGGGTTTACTTTGAATAATAAAATGATAAAAAATAGTTGAAATATTAAAATTTTATTATGCAACGTGCAGTAGTTACAAGTTTATGACCCAATTAATGCAATTCAAAAAATTTATTTTCATTTCTTAAAATTTACAATTTAAATTTTGATCTTTTCATGATTTATAAAAAAAAACTGTCTTTTAACCGACAAACTCTAAAAATATCCTTTTTCCTAAGATGTCTCAGCTTTCGCTGGAATATTAGAATTACAAGGTGGAAACCTAAATGATTAGGGTGAGCGTATTTTTGGGATTAAATTTTAAAACCAATTGGTAAGTGTAGTGGTTTAAGAACTTATACTTCATCCATCCCTATATAAGTTTTATACCTTTTATTTTTATCTATCTCAATCAAAGATTCTTATTTCTTATTTGTGGTTGAAATTTGATCACGCCATTGCAATCCCCTACTTTTCCTACCAGCATGCATAAATATAAATACACATGCAAAAGGGTTATATAAACTTGACAATGGAACATGGGAAGTATGTTCGTCATTTAGTCTTTAATTAAAAACAGTCCAATCACGTGCAATCATGGAAATACTTCACGACCAAATATTGGGTTCAATTAATGAAGAATCAAATATCAACCTAATAACCCTACTCGGGGTCTGGTACCTACCATATAAAGTGAAAATATTGAATGGTTAGGATTGTGTGTTATTATTGATATAAATATAGATATACAAAAGGTTGTAAAAGGAAATGATAAACCTATTTAAGATAACATAGATTTTTCTTACTGAAAATAATCATTCATAGTTGCTAGAAAAAATGCCTTATTATAATAGGAATTGATATCCAACTCAACTAGTTTCAAGCAATAACTATTTAATTGCAAGGATATCTAATTTACATGTCAACCGGACTGATCGTCTGTACTATTACAGATTAGAAATCCAATAATAATTGCAATATCATCATCGAGATATTAACCTGCTTCCCACGAAAATCATGACAATTTGGCAAAGAGGAACGTGTCACGCATCAATCACTTCGCCAGACACAGATATGTTCAAGAATTACAATACCACTTTATCCAAAATACTATCTATGTTGTTTAAGGTGTAAACACCTTGAAAAACATTGGTATGATTCATCCATACTAATTGGAACCCTAATACAAAATCACCAACAAAATTATGAAAACACGAATGATAAACATAACATTGACATGATCAACTTAACCAAGTGATCAACATGTACACAACAATGTAATCTATCGAGTCGAAAAACAATACTAATATATGAAAATAAATCCATATTTATTCAATCACATATACGCTCAAACAATCTAAACTAAGATAACATAAATTCTAATCAAACTCATTTACTGTAACAATATTTCCATGAAGCCAAATCATCAGTGAAGTTAAGAGAAAGGAATAATGTTTGGATGTACGAACGAACAACCATTCATAAGTCCATAAGACAAGAATACCAAAATCAAGCTAGTCAAATGCAGCACATGAGTTCCATTAGAAAAAAAATTAAAAATAAAACCTTGTCATACATTCGAATAAATTCTCCGATTTGACTGTCTTATTAAATTATTTGGAGAAAAAAAAAGTTAAAAAAATGGATCAATACTTTGGTCTTTTGCCATGATCCTCTGTGCTCTGAAGCTGTTGCGCCCCCAGAAGCTCATCCAGCACTTTATCATCCATGCACTCCAACTCGATCACATTCTCCTCCGCCTGCACCCGACCCGAATTGCTGGACCCCGCACCCGGGGCTTCGTCGCGGTAATGCCCGTCGTTAGGGAAATTGAGGATGGCCTGATGCCCCCTCATCGCATACGCAGCCCTATCATAAGCCCTCGCAGCTTCCTCTGCCGTCTCAAACGTTCCGAGCCACAACCGGGCCCCGTTTCTAGTCGGATCGCGGATCTCCGCCGCGTATTTGCCCCACGGCCGTCTCCTGATGCCGCGGTACTTCTTGGCGGCGGTGGAGGAAGAAGTGGTGGCGGGGGATTTTTTGCTATTTTTTTCCTGGTTTTGATCTAAAGAAGGGGTTTTTTCCATTTCGAATGTGGATTGCTTTGTGTTTGTTTTGGAGGATTTGGAAGGTTTTGGATGAAATGTGGATGTGGGATTATATAATGCATGGGAGCGAATGAAACGGGTCGCATTTGCCGCCTGATGGAAATGTGGAGGTTCCCGGAAACTTCTTCCGCCACCATGCACCGCTGTTTATTCAGTTTTTAGGCCATGCTTTTTATAGCCTTCACCAAGTGGCTCTTATGTAGTGGGGGCTTTTTGTCGAATGCATTTTCCTTTTGACTTGTTTCTTTTATTACATCAAAGTTTAGGAAAAAATTATCTTTTTATAGACATATAGAAAGACGGGATTGAATTAGAATTATCAGAAAGGTAAAAGTTTTTAGTTGCAATATCAAAAAAAATTATTATGCAATGTGCAGTAGTTTTAAGTTTATGACCCGATTAATGCAACCCTAAAAATTTATCTTGATTTCTTCTAATTTGCAGTTTAAACCTTGGTATTTCTATAATTTATGGAAAGATCGTATTTCAATAGAATTATAGCATTTACTTAAATATGTGATTTTCTGAATGTTGATATATGAGACTTTTTATTGAGTTGCACAAGTAGATTACGAATTTTATGATCAAATTATATTTGTTCATTTTCTACTTTAATTACCACACTAATTTTAGGTATTTTTTTATATGATATATGTGGAGAGAATTAAGTGAAAGGAGTAAAATCTTTAATAAAGAGTTGAGAGCAATTCATTTTTTTCGTAAATGAAAAATGGTAATTGCAAGTTTAATTAGTCCTGGACAGAGAGGAGTATGAAAATGAAAAGTGTTAAAAAAGGCAAAAGTACGTCGTGATATTTGATTTCTGGAGATATTCGATCTGAATCCTCATTAGACTTTTAAATTGTTAGCTTGTCAATTCTGATATTGCAGATAATTGAAGAGTTTGGATGAGAATGAGATTACGCAGAATATTTAGAAGAGTATGTCTCTTAACATTAAACGTCTGTTCATAAATTTATAGACAGTCCACCTATTTTTATCTTATATATTGCATTTGTTAAATTATATTCCAAATTTAAAATTTTAAAAAATATGTTTAATTTATATATTTTAATATTTTCTCATTCAAATACAGATTATTATTATTATTAACTTTTAAAATACAATATTTAAACTTTACAAAAAAAATGCACCAATATTTAAGGTAAAAGTCACTATGGACTGTCCATAAGATTATGGAAAGACCACATTTACTAAGACTTTCTCTATTTAGAATGTAGCAAATAAAAATGAAACTATGCAGTTAGAAGGATCAGCATCATTATAATAATAAATTCTAATAAAAAGTTAAGAGTTTGTCTCTTAAAAGATACCGAGAGATCCATGAATCGGGATCTTGGTGCATATAGACATAAAGGATTCAATGGGACCTGCAGCAGTTCCTTGACCAACCCCCGGTCCTATAAAAGCAAGCCCTGCAGCCAAACCAGCAGCAATAATGGAAGCGGCAGAAATCAGTGGATTCATGATAAGTCCCCTCGTACCAAAAAAAAGGTTAATGATACAATCATCCAAAAAGATAGTCTTTTTATAACTTATGAAAAAATCAAGATTTAAACGGTAAATTAGAAGAAATTTAGATAGATTTTTGGATTGCATTAATCGGGTCATAAACGTATAACTACTTCACATTGCATAATAATTTTTTAATATTACAACTAAGATATTTTACCCTTCTATAATTCTAACTCAATCCCGTTTTTTTATATGCTTGTAAAAATGCGATCTTTCCCAATATTTTGTCAAAAGTTAATTAAAAAATAGAAAATTATGATTTAAGTTGGAGTCTGTCTCTTGAAAGACGGTCTTTCCATAAGTTATGGAAAGACCAAGGTTTAAACTACAAATTTGAAGAAATCAAAATAAAATTTTTGGGTTGCATTAATCTGGTCATAAACTTATAGCTACTGCACGTTGCATAATAAAATTTTAATATTGCAATTAAAACCTTTTACTTTTTTATAATTTTAATTCTACCCGTCTTTCCATATACCTATGGAAATATAGTTTTTCCTAGACTTTTGCCTTTAAGGTTTAAGAAAAATGATTAAAAGGAACTTATTTCACGGGTTAGATTTTAAAATTCTTGGAAATTAAATTTTAAAAATGTCATTGTACAAACTCGACCATTTTTTATTATTTTTTTGAAGATAACTCGACCGGACCGCCAACTCTATCTATGTTGAATAAAAAAGAATTAAGTAATTAACCAATGAATCCTATCTTTGAAGTTAAACGCAGTCAAATATTTGTTGAAAACGATTTTACTCCTGCGATCGAGAGACTCTGTACATGGTCTAACAAAAAAAAATTGATGCACTCTATTTTTCGTAACCTCTCACGTTTGCACTACGTTAACCTTACCGCATAATGAATAAGTTTCAACTTTCTCAGAAAAATAATAATAATTCAGCAGTCAATCCCCAATTTGAAATTGCCTTCTGTTGCAGTTGAACTCCTTTAGTACTCATTAATTATTATGGTAGGTCAGCCCTGCAAGAAGTTAATAATATTGTTGTTTTCGTTCTCAGTCAAAATAAAATACTGCAGTCAATTACAATTTTGATCCGGCCGTTAATGTTTATCCCTTTTGCACAACTCCACTATGTATACACGAAGCGGAATTAAAAATAAACTTTCCTTTTTCTATTGCTGTTGACCAGTAACGAATCGAGCTGTAGTTTTATTTATTTTTTCAAAAATCAATCCGTATAGAACTATAGGTTAATTAGCCCATGTTTTTTCGTTGATAGGGTAAAGTTTTGGGAAATACCGTCTTTCCATAGACATATGGAAAGACAGATTGAATTAAAACTATAGAGAGGTAAAGATTTTAGTTGTCACATTAAAATTTTATTGCATTGTGCAGTAGTTATGAGTTTATTATTCAATTAATGCAACTCAAAAATTTTATCCTTATTTCTTCAAATTTGCAGTTTAAACCTTGATTTTTCTATAAGTTATGGAAAGACAACCTTTCAAGAGATGGACTCTTAATTTTAAATGGAGAAAATAATTTCTAACAATAAGAACATTGTATGATACAATTTATACAAAATACTGAAAATTTAAAAATTAGAGCAAGTGAATTCGGTGGCCCCTTAACTATAACATCATTCAACTTTGGTCCCTTATTTTATTTTTTAACACTTTTGATCCCTCAACTTAGAAAACTTATGAATCGTAGCCATTTTCTTAGGTTTTCAACGTTAATTTTAAGGGGAAAAGTGACATTTTCCATTTTCTTTTCTCCCTTCTTTTTTCTTTTTCCTTTTTCCATTTGCTCTTCATTTTCCCCTTCCCCTTTCCGCCGCCCCCACCATCTGAAACCCTCCACCCTGAACCCACCGCCACCTGAAAGCTCAGCGGATCAACCCAACTCAGCAAGTTGGCATGGCTAATTCATCAAAGATCCACGGTGAATTCGCCTGAAACCAAAACCCACTGCAAAGGCGGGGGATAGGGAAGGCGATGATGGGTTTCGATTCCGAGATAGAGAAGGGGAAGGAGAAGGGGAAAAGAAAAAAGAAAGAAAAATGGGAAATGACCATTTCACCCTCAAGACTTATGCTCTGACCAGATTTGACGGTTGTACTTGATGGAGTTGCTACGATTCACTAATTTTTTTTAAGTTGAGTGTTCAAAAGTGCTTAAAAAGACAAGGGGTCGAAGGTGGACAATTAAGAGGCCAGTGCAGTCATTCGCTCTAAAAATTATACTCCCTCCGTTCAGATATGATTGACACATTTTTTAGTCAACTTTCTCAAACCATGTTTGACCATAAATTTCATGTAATATATAAGTAGTAATATTATCATGTGAGATATCGTTGGATTCTTCGTAGCATGTACTTTCCAAATATTAAATTTTACATGATATTAACATACGTGGCATGGTCAAACATGCCTTGAGGAAAAAGGTAAAAAAAGTGTGTCATTGTCTTTTGAACAGATGGAGTATTGTAAAGTTTATGTGGAATAATGGAAGCCGAGTTCAGTTGGCTGTAAGAAGCGTAACAACTCAAATTAATTATTTTAATATGTATAAAATTTGACATTTTCCCTTTCCTTGTAATGCCACGCATGATCAAATTTTTGCATGTATTAATATAAGATTCGAGTAACATGTCAATGGCCGCCATCAGCCACCGGAGTGGTCTTTACGGCCGTCGCTAAATTCATGAAAAACTTGAAAAGTAAATTGAACTAGGATTGACTAACCGTATTTGTTGTTTGCTCTGCATCATTCTTAAATAAAATCACATGTACGTATTGTTTTTTTAATTTTTAATGTTTGTTTTGGTACCTGATTAATTAATCTCATTGCTCAAACAGAGACTGTCTAGTTTAGTTCAGCTTAATTAGGAAAGCAAAACCTAAAACATCGTACTGTACTTACAGCCGTTTCAGTGATCAAATAAAAATAACGCATCCATTTCATTCTCACTTTATTGAAGCTATGGAGGTAAAATCGATTGCATTTCATTATCTCCTCCAATGCTCTATAACAATATATGAGCAATTGATGTTAAATTTTTTTTATGTAAAATCGTCTTACCAAAATTTATAATGAGACGAAAAATAAAGTTTTAAGAATTACAATAAGTGTCCTATGTTATCACCTATTCTTATATAATTATATTTAAACCTTCAATCTTATCATAAAATTGGAAGAGATTGTCTTATCCAAGTTTGTATACTTGAAGTTATTTTTGCAGCTTATATTTTAGTATTTTTTTAATCATTTTCTAAAAAGCCTCGTATACTATGCTGAATTGGACTTTTTATTTTGATATGTCCTTGAAGAGTTCGTCTCTTGAAAAACAGTCTCTTTCCATAAGTTACGTAAAGACCAAATTTAAACTGCAAATTAGAAGAAATCAAGATAAAAATTTTGGGTTGAAATAATAGGGTCATAAACTTATAACTGTGGCACGTTGCATAATAAAATTTTAACATTACAACTAAGACATTTTACTTTTCTATAATTCTAATTCAACCAAATCTTTCCATATGGCTATGGAAAGACGGTATTTTCCAAGACTTTGTCGTCCTTGAATCCATATGTATGAGGTAGGACTCAGTTTATTGATATTAAGGTAAACTGTATAATAATCCCATTAAAATTTGAAAGTGCATATATAACTTTGTAAAATATGATTGTACGAAATTAATCCTATTTTTTAAAAAAATTGTGCAGTTAGACCCATTTTGCTCAATTCTGACATTGACTCAATGAAGTCAACTGTAAGCAAATATAAAAATACACAAATATCCTCAGACTCAAAATATAATTTTTGATGACCATTCTACCCCTATCCGTTGACCGCCGCCGCTGCTTTGGCACTCCGCTGTTGCTCACCTCATCTCCAATCCACCGCCCGGAACCAACAAAATCTTCCCAGCTCCTCCCTCCCTCCCAGACCTGCCCCGCCATACACCACCACCAACCACCACTCCCCCCCCCTGACCACCACACACTCAAGTCGTGCAGCACCACCACCCGCTACCTCTTCACCCGCAGTCACCTTCAGATCACCACTGTCACGCCCTCAACGCCACCACTCAACTTCAACACCACCACCCGTTACTTCCTCACCCACAGCCACTCGTCAACCACAACTGCCCCGCCCTCAACATCACCACCCACTAGTCCACTACCTTCTCCCCGCAGCAACTCGCTGACCACCGCTGCAAGAACCTCAATTACTCCACTCGCCGACAACCTGTTACCTCAATTGCGCCACTCACCAATAGCCACTCGTTAACCACCCATGAGAACCTCAATTGTTACCCTTCTCAATACGCCTAGGTGGCATCGGGGTGAGTGAAAGAAGAGAAAAATGGCAGGGTATTGGGCAAGACGAGAGAAATGGGAGGGCTGGGAAAGATAAGAGATGGGGGTATAATGGTCATTTCTTATTTTATTTTAATTTTTTAAACCCAAGGGTATAATGGTCATTTCTCCAATTTCTAGACAATTTGACCGTTGACAACTTGGTCAACGAAGTTCAGGGTTAGATTTGCACTTTCAGATTTTTACAAAGTTATATCTGCACATTTAAATAAAACATAGGGTTAAAATGCACTTCGTTTTAGTTTTGTCAAGGGCATCAGCAATACTAACCTGATTCATCCGTGTTGTTGCCTCTGTAGCTTTTCCATAGCTTTTCCTCCATCTCCAGATTTCACCAGCTCAGCTTTTCCGCCATCTCCAGATTTTACCAGCTCTGCCCCCTTTTCTCCCTTCATTTCTTCCCAACTTTGTTCCAGCAGATTGACTGCAAGTACTTGTACTCTGCAAATGTACCGTACTTTTTCGATTCATCGATGGCGTGGCCACCACCTTCCTAGGTCGCCCTCGCCCAATGGTCGCAATTTCTGTGACACTTTTTAGTGCGTGAAAAATCACCTGCAGTCAGATCTCGATTCTTCTTTTTTTAAAACGAATATTTCATTTCATGGTACTGGAAGATGTCCAGTACTATTTGATAAAAAATGGGAAGAGATTTCAACACAAAACTCTACGGATCGATAGTCATTTTAGGTAAGACGCTAGTATATGAGCTATAGAATTTTGAATTTTATGAATGTAAAAGGGTCTACAAATTATACTATAAAAGAATTGTTACATAACGATTTAACTAACAGAAGATAACCAAGAGGACAATCCAACTCTCCATTCACCATTGGAATAAAATGAGTTTTATTAAAAATGTTTCCCTTTTAATAATAAAATTTTTAAATGGTAAATGATACACATTTAAGCGAAATAGAGTGTATAAAAACTAAAACCAACTTCTTCTACTAAAAATCACTTTTTAAAAATTACTCTCTCTCTAAAAAGCTCCAACACAGGAAACCGCCAAACTCAAATCCTAGTTTGAGGGAGGGAAGAGGGGCGGCGGCACCGGCGGTCCAGTAGCCTACCTTCCTACATCTTTATTGTTTTAATTCTTTTCTTTCTCGTTTTTCCTTTCTTTAGACATAAAACTGAGGTCGGGAGTTCATTTCCTGCACCGGTTAACCCTATCGTCAGTCGGCCTCACCGTGGTTGTGATGAGCGGCCATGATCCCGGTGCCACTGAACTGAGAGGCAGAGCGATCGGCGAATAGTCGTGCTGAGTAAGAAGGCACCGACAGTAGGTAACGGAGCTCACGACCAAGCCACCAGCAAGCGCTTTAATCGGAGGACAAGCAAGGAACGAAGTTTCAGGCAAGAGAGATCTAGATCTGGCGAGCTTTGACAGATCGATCTTCCCGACGACATCTTCCTCGCTACGGACAGCCGGTAGAATGAACGACCAAAGAAGCAGCAAGCTGGAGTGAGTGCAACTTCATCTGACAAAACAAAGAAATCAAGGCAACTTCAGCTGACAAAATAAAGAAATCAGGGCACACTCAACGGAAACATAGCCTAGTAAAAGGCCTCTACAGTTAACAGAGATCAGCGACGTTGACGATTAACGGTGGGAAAGTGGCGCAAGGCAGTTTTTTGTGTCTTCCCACCTTGGGCCCTTCCTGAAATTCAGGCCTAAAGGATATCCAGTGTAACCTCTTCTCTTACATATCCATAATACCTATCCCACCCCATTTGTAGTCTCGTTGTTCAACAAATATGCATCGTCATTGGTTGTAGCCACGGCAACCTCGTGGTGGCCGCGGTGGAGAGTTGACGAATATTGGTGGTCATTAGTGGTGATGGGTTGAGAGAAGCAGTCAAAATATGCCATCTTGTGACGGGTACATGGTCTGGTCCATTGAAAAAATAGGAAAACAAGTCTTTTTTGTAGTAGTAGGTATTTCGGCGAATAGAGTTTTCTAATGCACAACACAGTTCCCACTGGCCTGTAGTACCATATCTGTGGCAGGTAGAAGGACAATACTCCTAAGACGAAACCTACTTATGGGTTAGTCGCATGACTTTCCTTGACTAAAATAGTGTTTAGGTTAACTTGTTTTATTTGTTTTAAGTTTCTTTTTTTAGGTGTGATGATAATGCTTTCGCGACTCCGGCGAGTTTTAGATTATTCCCGCCCTAATTGGAGAAATCCAGTTACAACCTCTAAAAAGGTTCTCAAAATTAGAACTTCGGAGTTGTAGCAACTTTGTGAGAATAAATCTGGTCAACGTCAAATAAACATGGAGGCATGCAGTACCAGACTGCTTCAAATCAAAACGGGTCTACCCTCAAAACTCCTTCAACAAGCACTCTCCACCGCTGATTGGAGAAATCTAGCTACAACCTCTTCAGTGGTTGCTGAAAAACCATAGAGCTGTTGCAACCCTGTGAAGATGAAGATTGAAGTCTGAGTAGCAGATTGCATGTACGGCGCATGGACCTCATTATATGTCTAGTTGTGAGAGGCTCACTGCATAGTGTGTGAGCCATAGAACATGTTCATTTAGAAAGTCTTAATAGATTAGTTATAGTTGTTAGTTAGGGGTTGTGCTACCTAAACTTGACACAATTTTTTAACGACCTAAAAATTAATGAGAATGGGAACAATAAAACCAACTTCTTATCTGTTCGATGTTTGGCTTTTAACCTTATGTTTTTGTCGAAAGCGTTAATATAATCTTGTAAAATCTAAAATTTAAATCTAACTCTAGACTTCGTTGATCAAAATGTCAACAACCAATTTGACCAGAAATCAATAAAATGACCATTATACCCCTGACTAAAAAATTTAAAAATGTAAAACAAAATTGTTGTTGGCGGGTGGTGGCCAACTTTGCCTCTTATCCCTCTTCTAAAACACCATAATCAAATGTTGCGAATCTACCATTTCCTCCCTTCAAATGCTTTGATTCCATTTCTTCATGCACCAAAATCCATGCTTTCTTTACTCCACACCAGACCGCCTAATCTTTCAGCCGCCTCAGCTTGCAACCACTGTCCTGCCACCTGAAAATGGCTTACCCAACTCTTGGAAGAACTCGAAGCCACCAACCCGCCACCATATGAGAGCCCCATAGAAATTACATCTTCGATTCCCGCAATTTTTGCCGTTTCCAATGACCCCTCCCATTCAAACCGCCACCGACCTTCTCCTCACCCACACCGTTATCGTGTTCCTCTTCCGCTCATCCACTACCGTGCTAAACGAGCAAAAGAACTGATGAGTTTCAGTTTGATTGATGAGAACATTGAATTGTGTTGCACATATTATAAAGTTGGGCGGGTGGTGGCCAGTGGCCGGTGCGACGGCACCAATAGTGTGTTTGAAGGTGATGAGGAAAAGGTTTAGAGGTAAATTGATCATTAAATTTTTAGTTTTAACCATAGGGGCATTTAGATTTTTTAGGTTTAGTCAACACATGACTTCATTGTATCTATGCTGAAATTGAGCAAAATGAGTATAACAACACAATTTTATATATAAAAAAAAGTTTGAGGTAGTTTCTCACATTCAGATATTATAAGGTCATATTTGCTATTTTGAAATTTAACTGGATTAGTTTTGCCCTTTACCCCTAAATTTATCTTGGAGTCCTTTAGTGTTTATCCTTTTCAAAAAGAGAGATAGAGCTTTCATGTTCCACAGGCCCCTAATCAAGGCTAAATTGGGCCTCCAATCCACACAAAACACCAATTATGTCTAATACGACTAACCGCGAAAAACGTCCAGTACGACACTTTCACTATACTTTTGCATCAACTTGTATTGAAATTTATATAATCATTCCGTTTTCTTTTTATTTACACCATAATTTTTTAGGGGTTTAGATTTCTGTTGAATTAAATGAGTGAATAAAATTGAATTTACAAATGAAATAGTTGAATGAGTGTTTGTGTTGAATGAAATAAGTGAATGAAATTGAATGTAAATTTTTTAATCAAAAATAGAAAGTGTCAATATAAAAGAAATAGTCAAAAAATTATTTTAAATACAGTAAAATTGTATTTGTCGCACTTTCTATTTTTTATCGTTTCATTAATATCGGCATGCTATATCTTTTTTATAAGATTCTCTGATTTTCAACCATTCATTTTACTCTTTTTTCTCTTCTAAACTTAATTTCATTCACCATAAATCCAAACATCTAAAATTATAATGACAAATACAAAAATTTAAAAAATAGTGGGAGCATTCAAATCCAATTTTTTTAAGCTTTACATCCTAATCCACTGTTTGGATTAATCTAATTAAAATTATTTTTTAAAATATATTACAGATATTTTAATTTGTACACATCTAATTTTTCATATGATATATTATACACTATTTTTTCAAAATTAAATATACGTACATAAAGTTATGTAATATCTAATTTTGCGTAAAGTTATGTAATAGTAATTTGGTATCTCGTTTCAAATTTAAAGTGATGAAAAACATTGATGTTTAATTTAAAATTAAAATTATGAAGAAAGTAAATGATATAAATAAAATTAGGACCAAATATGATATATTTATGTAGTATATAAGACATACAGGAAAAGATCAATTGACACCCTTATTTGTACACAATTTTGTTACACCAAATTTCAACCATCCATATAACATAATCTCACTCATTCATTAAATCTATTTTTACACTAATTAGATAGATGGTTACGATTTAGCATAAAAATTAGTGTAAAAATATGAGTGTATATTGAACCCTTCCCAAACATATACTCCCTCCGTCCCAGAATAAATGACACCCTTTTTGGTCAATTTTCTCAGACCATGTTTGACCATCAACAACTTTAATTACGGATATTAATGGTACATTAAAATTTGATATTTAGAAACTACGTAGACATAGGAATCTAACAATATCTTACATGATTATATTAGGGTCTACTCCCTCTGTCCCACAATGATCTTCCTAATTTTCATTTTGGGACGTCCCACAATGATCTTCCTATATCTATTATTTTCATTTTTAGTCTAACAACCATACCTAAAATATCACTTTTCAACCTTTGTCCCCTACTTTTCAACATTTGTCCCCCATTTTTCAGCTTTTGTCCCCCCACTTTCAACCTTTGTCTCCCACTTTCTTAATTTTTGTGTCATTTTTATTTCGGAACATCATTGTGGGGACGGAGTAGTATATACTAATTGAAATTTATAGTCAAACATGGTTTGAGAAAATTGACCAAAAAATGTGTCATTTATTCTGGGACGGAGGGATTATAAAATTAATTAAATCACTTTAAGCAACACAAAATAAATAAAATTATTGCAATGTGTGATCATTCCACTATTTACTACTCAGTGTTTACATTTAAGAATTAGATTAGGAGTACGTGTCTTGAAAAACGGTTTTTTTATAAGTCATGGAAAGACCAATGTTTAAAATGTAAATTAGAAAAAATAAGATAAAATTTTCAAATTGCATGAATCGGATTATAAACTTTATAACTACTACACGTTGCATAGTAAATTTTCAATATTTCAACTAAAATTTTTTACATTTTATTATTCTAATTAACTCTGTTTTCCCATAAGTCTGTGAAAAAACGATCTTTCCGAAAATTTTGCCTTAGATTGGAGTACGAAAATAGGGAAGGCCAATTATCATCATTATATTATTCTTTTATTTATACTCCTCCTGTTTAGTAAGATTTGACATACTTTCTTTTTAAATTTGTTTATACAAGTTTGACACACTTTTCATTTTTAACAAAATTCTTTCAATTTTATTTACTCATTTTAATTTTTTCTTTCTAAACTTAATTTCATGCACTCATTTTGTTCATCTAAATTCAAGCAAGCAAAATTATGGTATCAAACCCAACGAAGAGATGGCACTAACAACGTATGTAACTCGTCAATATAATCGGCTATCAAAAGAAATATGTTCCATCACCGTAAACTTTGCACCTCATCAAGTAATTAAGTGGTTGGTTAAATATTTTATTGGTTCTGCATTCTAATTTTAATAGTTATATTGTGAAATTTTCGTTCAATAAAAAAAATTTAGGCAACAGAAAATGATCAATGGGCCCTTTGACGTTGTGATTTATCCTCTTCTCACACGTAAAATTAGAATGATGGGTTATGATAGTAAGAGATTTCTTCTTTTAAAGTTTTTTGTACTTTCATTTTAAAATTAATTGGTACTAAATGGAGAGATTTCTTCTTTTCAAGTATTTTGGGTGCGTAATATTAGAATGACAGGGTTCTAATAGCGAGAGATTTCTTCTTTTAAAGTATTTTTTTGCTTCCATCTTAAAATCAACTATAACTAAGTGTAGATGATCTTAGACCTTAATTGTATGTTAGTAAATTAATTTTTAGAAAAATGTGCATTCATGCTCCTCAGTTCCTCGTTTTGTGCACATATACCCTCAAATTTTTTGAAAGTGCATTTGTACCCCTGGTGACATTTTGAAAGTGTATTTGTACCCCTGGAGACATATGAAAAATTGGTCAACTTTGGTTATTATCGGACTAAAAGGAAATGATTGTTTTGCCTCTAATAAAAACCAAAAATTAGAAACCAATTTCGGATTTTTGCCCCATATCTTGAATCCGTTCGAGTAATCCAACTCAAACGCGGAAAATCCACTGGAATTAGGGTTGAAAACAGGAACTAAATCTCACCCGGCCAAGTCACGGATGATGAGCTTTGAATCCTAGTCCAAATTACAGTTTTTGAACACAAAATTTTGACAAGACATTTTTATATCGATGTTGATGAAGGGTGT
>JAULKJ010200885.1:0-14126 GCA_032355405.1 Rubia balearica
ATGACCGCAATATCCACAACAAGATAGATATTGATCTTGAGGCATTAGGAGTCATACCTGCACATAAGAGAATAACGGTGAGGGTACAACCACTAGCTTACACATAGGGAGGAGTAGCGTGCAAAGGGCTGTAACATCGAAGTTCATAAAGAGCTACACAAACAATATCAAACCAGCCTTGACAGCTTGGAGCAAAATCAAAAGGTTGGTTTTCTGTCTAACTAAGTTCAATCCTCAAATGCAATTCAGAGAAATGGACAAAATAATCCACATTGATGAGAAGTGGTTTTATCTTAATAAACAAACTGTGAGGTACTTATTAGCACCCGGTGAACCTGAACCATGTAGAACATGTCAGCATAGATCCCACATTCCAAAACTAATGTTCATATGTGCTGTTAGTAGACCATGGAAAGTAAGGGATATTCCCTTTTGTGCAAGAACAAGTTGCCAAAAATAAAAGTAAAAACAGGCCAGCAGGTACTGTGGAGTTAGTGCCCGCTCCTTCAATCACAAGGGAAGTGATAAGGAACAAAATGCCGAGTGAGGTAATACCAACAATCAAGGAAAATTGGCCAAGGCACATGAGCAATAATATTTACATACAACAAGATAATGACACACCACATATATTAGTCAATGATTCATAATTTGTAGCTGTGGCTAAGTCGATGGATTCAATGTCAATTCAGTTAGCCAGCTAGCTAATTCCCCTGACATGAACATCCTGGATTTAGGGTTTTTCAACACTATAAAGTCCCTACAACAAGAGCAGCTATCAAGCAATATTGTTGAGCTCCTAGGAGCAGTGTTCAAAGCATATGCAAGGGAAGACGTTTTTACACTCAACAAAGTATTCGTGACTCATCAAGAAGCAATGTTAGAGATAATCACAGTAAATAGTGGTAACAACTACAAGTTTTCGCACATGAATAAGGACAAAATGATAAGGGAAGGAACACTGCCATGGATGCTGACTACAAATGAGGAAGATGTGAGGGCCAGAATTCAACATTTGATTGCTCTAGGAGAAACTGCAGAGATTCTCCCACTGATGCATGCCTTATGTATTAGGAACTAGTGAACATGTAATATGTACATTTTGGGGGTTGGTGTAAAGGCGTATTTTGGAAGCCTCTGAACATTTCGCTTTTGGTGTGATTGAAATGTTCAAAGCCAACCCCTGTTAAGTGTAATGCTATGCATAAAAACCTAAGTTATGTTTTAAAACATTTGTGTTTCATATATATATATATATATTCCTGAATTGTTTTATTCATCGCACAAAACTAGCCAGGGAAGATGCATTTGTCAAATAAAACAGGGACTGTACACAATGTAAGACTAGGATGGAAGATGTATTAGTCAAATACATTAAGGACTGAACACGGAGCGACACAAGGAGGGAGGATGCTTTATAGAATA
The DNA here is from genome assembly GCA_032355405.1 of Rubia balearica. NCBI lineage: Eukaryota > Viridiplantae > Streptophyta > Magnoliopsida > Gentianales > Rubiaceae > Rubia > Rubia balearica. Next base: position 1,426 of record JAULKJ010200885.1, read on the forward strand.
TACCACCATGAGCAAACAACATGATAGTTCGGATAAAACTAGAGAATATGCAAAACCCAACCAGTCAGAGAGATTTCAGCCACAGGGAAAATGCAGTACAATTTTGTAATCTGAAACTTATGTACTCAAGCAGGCCACAACAATTGATACAAAGCAGAAACATAATGGCACCAACAGACTAGATCTAATCACAAACACATAAGAGCTAATGGCACCGACATGCCAACAATACTACAAAGAACAGGTAAAGAAAGATATCACCTAATTGGCAACATTATATTGTTTTCAGTACTTGAACTCACTGTGTTTGACCAGATCTACACGATGGACGTTGCGACAGGTCACCGGAGCCGGTAGTTCATCTAGGGTGGCGTCAGGCCTCCAGGCAGAGGTGGCATCACCCGCCTCCGTCTAGGGAACAAACTCCGTCGGCGAATAAGTATAGGAGACGTAACATTCCAAGCAACCACGAAATGAAATGCCAGAGGAGGACGACGAGATAGAAATTATGGGCTGTGGGGAAGATGCTAGATCTAGCGGCGGAGAGTAGGGTTTTTTGGCCATTAAAAAAGTGAATGTGGGAGATGGTACAGTGTTGGATAAGAGATTTTTCCATGCCAGAGGTGGTACAGAGGCGGAGAGGAGATGCTATAAAGGCGGGGAGGAGTTTCTCAACAAAGAGGCTCACTAGGGACAAAGCTATAGCGACGAAGAGGAGACCTTTCCAGCATGATCTAGGGTTTTCAAAGGGAGAAGATAGAAAGACAGAGAGAAGATTCGAGAGATGAAGATGGGAATGAGAGACCAATTTCTTTGAATGGAAAGTCTTCGACAATAAATCACTCATGTGATAGCTTCACTGTCCAAGAACCTTTTAATTGGCTCAAGAGGACGGTGAAGTTAATGAAAAAACAGTTGGCCAGTTTGAATTCATTGTGTTTGGCTTCTCAACCGAATTTTAGATTTGAAATTATGATATAATATATGTTGGATGAGTGTGTAATTAAAGTGGTGTAATGATTGGTAATGTTTGTGAATTTCAGATTTCATTAAGGGAAAAATGGGAAATTCTGCTGTCAAATTTTGCCAAATGAGGAAAATTTTCAAAGTGTGAAGAATTGGGTGGGACAGAAGGAGTATTGTATTTTAAAAGTTAAACACAAAGTCTTGTTTTAGGCAGCCTGAATTTTAGTCCAGGATTTATTGTGCAATTTTAAAAAAGTTTCATTTGGGATGGTGTTTAAAAAAATATGTTGATAAATTTAGGGATCCAGTGTGCAATTATAAAAGTTTCAGAGTTTTCATTTTTCTTTTCTCCTATTCCAATCGAAAACTGCCTCCTCCCAGCGGAATTTGCCTCCGGCCGATGGTTATCGCGGGATTCTGTTGGAATTATGCCGGATTTCCTCCGGATTTCATCAATCTACGCCAATCTCTGCCGGCTATCTGGCTGGAAACTCGATCTTCAGTGGCCGATCTTCAGGCATTTTCACGATGCATTTTTGCAACGCAGAGAATCAGAGTTGGCCGTGTCAGATTTACTATGCGGAGGTGGCGAAGAATCCCATTCGAGTAGGATTTACAGCATGGATGGAGACTTCACTCTGATTTACAGCCATAGTCGGTGGAGAATCATATTTTAAGTTGCAGATTTACAGCACGAGTTGGATTCTTTGCCGGAGGTGGCGGAGAATCTGATACGATAAACTCAGTCGCTCCAATTCGAAACCTGTTTTAGGCGGCGTTGCTCAAGTAACACTCCTCCGATGGTGGAAGACTGCGCCGAAGAAGGCGCATGAGATGCACGCGCCAAATGAAGGAGACGATGGGCTTGTCTTCACGTGCCACTTGAGGGGATGTCGGCGGCTGAGCTTTTGTGCGTGAGAGGTGAGCTTTAATTTTGTGTAATATTTTTTTAAAGACATACATTGAGATTTAATATTATTTGACTTAGTATATGATCAATAAAGGCTCTCTGGTCTCGTGGTTAGCACATTGTGTTTGAGGTTACGGGCCTGGGGTTCGAATCCTACCAGGACATTTATTTTGAAGAATTTATGCTCTTGAGGTACATGTTGAGGTTGAATATTATGTTGAGGTTTAGTGCATGTTCAGTAATGTGTTTCTCCTGTAGTGGTTATTACACTAGACTCTGAGGTTAGCAACCTGAGTTCAATTCCCACTGGGATATTCTTTTTTGAAGAATTTTTATCCTTGAGTTACTGTATCTTTCTGGTTGATGTTTTAGTTTTTTTTTCTCATGTTGATATTTTTCATTATTGTGGTGATGTATAGTTGATGAGTTGATGTTTTGTACTCCCTCCGTCCCATCTTAAGGTGCACACTTTCCTTTTTTGTCCGACCCAATTAAGGTTGCACACTTTTACTTTATTCATTAATTGGCAAAAAATCATCTTACAAAAAACTACTAACCCTTATAAAATCCAAAATTTATACCTCATTTCTAATTTAAGTTGGGCTGATTATTGATTAAGCTCAATTAAAAAATAACCCTAACCTAATTAATCCATCATATACGTGAACCCTCTCAACCTCAACACATACGCAACCACCACACTCTCTCTTACATTTCTCTCTCAGAAACCAAATCTACCATCAATGTTTTCAAAGGAAAAAAAATTCACCGTCAATTGTTTACATTGCAAGCTTTAGAATCCTTCTTCCGGTGTCCTTCAACTCCTCTTCGATGAGAGTTTTGTCGATGAGGGGTCTTTTCCGGTGAGGGTTTCATTCAGTTTTGACGAATTAACTGGCCAGAACCACCTCTCTTAGACCAGATCTAACACTCTGAACCTTCCAATGAGTGTCTTTTGTCGATTAAGGTGACGATGTTCGCCTTCTCATCTGGCCGATGACAATGGTGGTCAGATTGATGAAGTCACCGGTGGCTGAATTTGGTTTTGTTTGTAGGTATTAATTTAGTTGTATTTGCTGGTTTATTGGTGATTTAGGGCCACTATAAAAACATTGATGGAGATTTGAAATCCAGACTCTTACTATTCTGGGTTTCTTCTCAATGTTTTGGTTCTGGATTTCATTAATTTTTTTGCGATGAGTTCATGCAATGGAGTTGTTTATCGCTGCCCAAGCTCAGTCTGCTCTGTAATAGATTAGGATTTATGAATAAGTTTATGTTTTGCTGGTTATGGCTAAATGCGAGATTTTAATCTTTTGATTCTCTGGATTTTGGATTCTTTCTGCCAGGTTAAACCTTTGTTAAGAACAAAGGTGAAGAACACCATTAGAGATAATCATTTGGATGAATTCTTTTGAAAAAGTGTCATTTTCCTACAAAAGCACTGTTTAAAGTTTTGAGATGTATTTTCTCTTATGGCAACTCTAAAAGGGACAAAGGGAATGGTTTATTTGGGTGATATGGACTGATATTTGTAGTTTTTTTCTTCAATTTCTCATGTTGATTTTTTAATTTTTTGACTAAGGTTTAGGTGATGCAAGTTGATGTTTGTCGTGTCCTTTTCTCATGTTGATATTTTTCATTTTTCGGATGAAATTTAGGTGTTAGGAGTTGATGTTTGTAACTTTTGGATGATATATGTTGAAATTTGTAATTTTTGTTTTTAAAAAGTTGTTGATGTTTTATGATTTTTAGAGTGAAGAATTTATACTCTTGAGGTACCGTAACTTTTTTTCCACTCATGTTGATGTTTTTCAATTTTTGGGTGAGTTTTAGTTGACATGAGTTGATATTTTATAGTTTTTTGGGGTTACATGAGTTGAAATTTTTAGTTTTTTTTCTCTCATGTTGATGTTTTTCATTTTCTAGTTGAGTTTTAGGTGATAGGGGTTGATACTTGTAGCTTTTTTGGTGATATGGTTGATGTGTTGCCGTGTTTTTTCCTTATGCTGTCTTTTTTAATTTTCCGGGTGAAGATTAGATGATAAGAATTGATGTTTTTTAGTTTTTGATGATATAGGTTGATGTTTGTAGTTTTAATTTATTTTAGATAATTTAAAATTTGTTGATGTTTTTTTGATTTTCAGTTGATTTTTTTGTTAGTTGTAGTTGAAGATTTTTTAAATTTTATTATATTTTTCGCTGTAATTTTTTAGTTGGTGTTTTATGATTTTTCGTTGATGTTCTGTTATTTTTTGCTGGTGTTTATAAATTTCAGTTCTCTAATCATATTGATTATTTTGCATTTTAATTTTTTTTTTACAAATTGCAGATGGCGGGGAAAATGATGAAAAAATTGGACAAAAAAGCTCCTGGAGAAATATTAGCGACATGTCCATGTAAAATAATTAGAGATTGATCTCTGGAGCTAAAATATAGTTAGATTTACATGAAGGCCCCTGCCTAAAGTTTAGACTGCCTCACATGCCACCATCTCAAGTTATAACAAGTAATATTATGTATTTGATTGTGAAAATATAAAAAATGTAAAAATTTATTTTAAAAAAATTATATTTAGTACCCCCTTCTTAGGGGAATCTGCATATAGAAAATATCTCTGCAAAATTTCCTCTGTTGAAAAGACTATTTTGCCCATGTCTTCTCCAATTCTCTCTCCCGCCCACTTCTCCCTTTTGCGCCTGCTTCTCCCTCTCGTCCCCACCACTCATTTCCGCCTCCTTCTCCATCTCCGCCACGACTACCCATCTTCCACCTCTTTCTCCTCCTTCATCGCCCGATCTCTGCCAGCACCACACATCTCCTCCTCCATCTCACGATCTCTGCCACCACTACCCTCTTCCTCCTCCATCTTCCAACTTCGGTTCCACTGACTCCATTTCCCGACTCAATTTCCATCGATCTGCCTCCACCGACCAACCTCCTCATTCAATTGGGCTGCCGGTGCCTTCTTCTTCAATCGCCACATCCTATTTCAATCGCTGCGATGATTTGAGTATAGGGTTTTGGTGGAGAGGGTTATGAGGCGGGCAAAATGGAGGGGTGGTGGTGGCGGGGCAAAATGAGGGGTTGCAGGATTAAAGAGGAAAATGGAGGAGTGACGGGGGCAAAAAGGGTGGCGATGGGGTAAAGGGTGGTGGCAGTTGGGAAAAAGGAGGAGAGAAATGAGGGGTGAGCTCAATTAGGGCTTGCGAGAGTAGTGGGGATGGGGGTAAATATGTATATCATATACACTCTTCTGTCTCAGTTTAAACTGCAATTGAACTATTCATTTAGTCAAAATTGACTAAATTAAACTATAAAATTTAATTGATATATAAGTAAGTATATAATCATATGGCATAGTATTAGATTCGTCTTAATGTGTATTTTCATAATACTATTTTTTATAATTTTTAATTGTACATAGTTAAAAATATTAATGGTCAAACATTTTTTTCAGTCAACTGTCAAAAGTCAAAGTGTGCAACTTAATTGGGACAAAGAGAGTATTCAAGCTCTATATTCCATATAGGGATGGCAATGGGACGGGGCGGTACAGATTATGATACCTCCATACTCATGTCCACCTAAAATTTTAATACACATACCCGTCTCATCAACCATGACGGGTACAATAATAAAATCCACACCCGCCCCACCAACTATTATCTAAAACCCACCCGCCCCACCAGTTATTATCTAAAATCCACCCGCCCCACCTACTTGGGTCCTCATACCCACTTCAAATTCATTTTATTCCCCTCATTATATTTCCAAAAAATACCTAAATTTTACTTTAAAATTAATAATTTTAATATTGGAATTTTAATAATATTTATATGGAAATATTATAATTAAAACATGTGCATTATGGATAAATGATAGTTTATTATATAATAAATTAGTGTGTACATAACGGGGATAGTGGAGCGGGTATGAACTAATATTCATGTCTGACCCACTACCCATGGCGGGTTGACGGGTATTAATTTACATACCCATACCCCCACCCCACAAAAATTACATTCATACCCGCCCCATTGGGGGATGCGGGACAGACCTCCACCGAAACCATCTCCACTGTCATCCCTAATTCCATATAGTTGGTCTCCATCATGTCCATAATCTTATAGGTAGGTCAAGAACTTATTTGTAATTAATAAAAATATGAAATTTTGTGGGTCAGATCATTGGATTGCGGGCTGGATTATAACAAATAAACTCAACCTTTTCTTCTTTTCCTTCTACAATGATTGTGCTTCTCTTTTCCTTCTTCAAACCCTTCTTCTTCCTTCTGCGAACCAACCAACAATTCATCCTTCCTTTTTCTTCTTCGATTGATAAATTTCTCAAACATTTCTTCTTCTTCGATCTCAAAATTCCTAGCAACGAAATCCTTTTCCGATTAATTCATCTTTTTTCCCGATGAACTCTTCAAACGACTGGTTACTGTCTGGCAAAATTAGCGATGAGCTTTTAGCCCTACAACAAGGTCTACATCAACAAATTTCAATTTTAAATGAATGAAATTTAGTTTCAGGAGGATGAAAATATAAATTTTCACATTCGAATGAGTTTATACTGCTAAATTGCCTTCGATGTAAATGAAATTATTGTTGAAACTTCTGCTGTTATGAACATGTAAAAAATATGTGGCAAATATTCGAAAAACGAACTAAATGTTGCTAAAACTTTGCGTGTATATTATACACCTGTTACCTTGCAATACGTATCTTTTGTGTTAAAACATGCACCTGTTTTAAAAACAGTGCACTCCCTCTATTTTTCTATTATTGGCACACTTTTCTTTTTGGGTTGTTTATTTTATATTGACACAGTTTCCAATTTTGGTAATATTCCCCCAATTCCATCAACTCATTCTACTTTTTACATTCTACATTCAATTGCATCTACTCATTTTCTCCACCTAAATCCAAGCACCTAAATTTATGGTGCCACTTATAGAGAAACGGAAGGAGTATATGAATTATGAAACTTTTCAAGGAGATCATTTATAAGTTAAGTTAAGATTTGATAATTTAAAATTGTCATATTAACTTTGCATTAATTACTTTACAACATGTGTTGTTTAAAAAAATACACATCTGATTTTAAATTGTCAATTCTTTTATGAATAGTAAAACTTTGTCATGAGATAGTGAATAAGTTACCATATGAATCGTTTCTGTTTTGTTAAAACATGCATACGTTAACCTCCAACAAATATTTCTTATATTATACATAACATAGGTCACATAATTTTGTAGTTTTTCAATTTTTCACATGTACTTCATTTAATACTTGCAATATATACGGATTACATTAAAATACAAGTATTTTTTAAAAAGAACATGAGCAGATTTCTCTGATTTAAATCAAAGAGAGGTCACAAAATGTCTTGCCGGTGTGAAAGCAACACATGTAAAGCATTGCATACTTCGTATAAAAAAATTCAAATTTTGTCAATTTTAAACACAAGAGGGGTTTTCAACATCTAAACAAAATAGCAGATAAAATGCTCGTGACAAAAATCTTCCACTAGGGAACTTACAATTACAACAATATTTCTATCTAAATTAACTAACAGTTTCCAGTACAATGAATCAATTATTAATTTTCAAAAGGGAATCATCTTTGAATCTTCAAGTTCAGTGTCATCTTCATTTGAATTCTCCTCATGTCAGAATGTCTCGTGGAGTCCAATGTTCAATATTGTCGATTTCTTAAAAGTTATAACCATTTCAAGTTTAGATCCAACTCATGCAAAAAGTCACGCACATTGGATATTAACAGTTGCAGCATATAAGCAAACGAGTACAATTTCAAATTCAAAATGACCAGTAATCTACAATGAAAATAAAAGTCAAGCACAATAAAAACAAGTACATACTGGATACTAACAAATGCAATATATAAGTAAACAAATGCAGTCCTTGATTCAAAACGAACAACCACCAATAATTTTTTAAAATCATACGCAACACAACTAACAAGTACATACTGGATGCTAACAGATGCAACATATAAGTAAACAGGGGTTGTTCCTAATTCAAAACGGACAATCATCAACAAATGAAAATAAAAAGGCATACACAGTACAACTAACAAGTACACACTGAATACTAACAGATGCAACATATAAGTATACGTACAAAACGAACAATCAACAATGAATGGAAAAAAAGGTCATTCACAGTACAACTAACATGTACACATTGGGTAATAACAACTAAAACATATAAGTAAATGAATGCACCTCATAATTCAATACAAATAATCAACAAGTTTGTTGTACCAACAAGAGAACAATTCAAAACCAAATCTCAGAAAATGCACATAGAAAATCAAAACACTATAAACGATGCGTATTCAATGCTCAACAAAACAAACAACATACCAAATATGACAAATCGAACAAAATTTGTGTAATAATATTGTCCAAAATAAACCCTAAACATACAACACACTGCATCCTGCGAACGAAGAACAACCGATGAAGAAACAAAATAATGACACCATAGGAGGATCAAAGAAATGAGCGGACGAAGGAGCGCGGAGAAACATGGACAAGAGGCTGAGAAACGTGGAGAGAGGCTAGGAAACATGCTGTGACGGAGAAACTGAGGAGAGGCGGAGAAGAGGATGAGAAATTGTCAGAGAGAAGAGGAAAATCGCCGAATAAAGAAAAGACTCATTGTCGCAGAGAGAGAAGAAGAGCTGCAAAAAGAAAGAGAACCAAGATTATAATAAAATTTAAAAGTTAATTTTTCATTAATTACAAACTGAACCCCATTTTGCAAAATAGTCCCTAACATGTCTATAAATTTATGGACATACCGTATTTCCTCAGAATTCCTCTATTCCATAACTAGTAACCACATGCCACCCTTAGTTCACTTGTAAATCTAGATATAATTTTATTTTTTGACTGTTCATTGTCATTGACTTTTAAACTTAAATCTCGTGACCTTATATCATTATTGACTTGAAATTTTTAGCAAAACTTTAATGTAAATATATTAATATTTTTGGTAATTTGATTTTTCTGAAAAATATCTACTAACTCTCAATTCTTTAATATGTGACAATATAATCTCAAGTTTTTTTTAAAGTGCTAAAAGAACCATAAGTTGATATGAACTTGCATTAAACATAAACCTTCACCATTTATGACGCTTGTCGATCTCCTTCCCAAACCCTCTCCTTGCAGCAACATCCTACCTCTCTCCTAAAAAAACTCCATTTTTTTCTTTAATATATTTTACCCATCTACCCGTCAAGGGGAGATAGGGAAACAATAATTTATTTTAAATGATGCTTTTTATTATTGAATAAGTGTGAGATTTGTCTGGACATATTAGTTTTGTTCTTTGCCCTGATTGATTAAATTGTTGTATTTATGATGATAACTTGATGTAATTGTTCGCATTGATGTATTGTTATCGATTTGTTTGTACAGATCATGTGTTCGTAATTTTGCTTGTTCTCTTGTCTAAGGGTTTCCATTAATTTGGATATGTCAGATCTGTGTTTTTCAAGATGTTTACAGTTTGAAACACATAGATCGTGGTTGGATCAAGATGTTAGTTAAAATTGTAGAAGATCCATGTATGACGTAGTGATATTGATGCGTGATACACTCTCTCTGCCAGGTGGTCATGATTTTTGTGGGAAGCGAGTTAATATCCCCGAGAGCGTGTTATAGTTTTTATTGAATCTCTAATTTGCAATAGTACAGACAATTAGTCTGATTAACGTGTAATTTAGATATCCTTGCAATATGTTAGTTATTGGTAGATGTCAGTTAGGTTGGATGTCAATTCCACTTATTGTAATCATTGTTGGGAGTTTTCCTCAACATTTTTTAGCGATTGATTTTTTTAATAAAAAAACACAGACTTTCGCCGAAGATAGTGAAAATGACCAAAACATGATCATTTTAAATTTGTGAAGAATGAAAAAAATACTACTCCCTCCGTCCCACCCCTTTAGGTAGAAAGAGAAAGTGCTAGTTTTTATTTTTGTTGAAGTGAAGGGTCTAAAATACCTTTCTTGACCAACCTCTGCCTTTTGAACTCCTGAACCACCTTTTCCTTTACCACCACCACCACCACCAACATCAACCCAACAACACCGCATGCACCGCCAACATCAACCCAGCAACACCACACATCTGCAGTGGAATACAAACGGATGCTCTAGATATACATCTCACTCGGCCCGACCCCTCAAACTCGCCCAAATATCCCTTTCCCTGGTGGCATCTGGCCCGAAACCAAGTATGAAAGCTTAGCATATCAGCATTGAGGCTGGCGTCACAGTCGTGATTCATCCTACACAAGAAGGAGGCGTTCATCCACTTGATAAAAATTCCAAATCGATGAAAACCCAACAACCCATATTTGACGAACCCCCAATTATCCAAATCGGTGAAAACCTAAAATACCAGTTGGTATCACATGAAGGAGGCGTTTATCCAGTTAGTAAAAACCCCAAATTTCCAAAAAAAAAACTTTGATTATTTTTGAAGATCTGAGTTGATCTGTGTGGATTTTGTGAAATATGAAGAACATATGGTAGGTTTGTGAACAAAATGTTTGTTTTTGGTTTCCTTGATGACAACAGAGGAATTGGAATGGATGAAGAGTTATGGAATCCGATTGGAATGGATGAGTTTCAGAATGGATGTGGAATTTGATTAGTTTTGGTAGGTGATGGATGATGAATCCGATTAGTTTTAGTTAACGATAGTTGTAAAATTTTAATTCTTCAAGGATAGGTATGCCTTTTGACATGTTGATTTTCCCCAACCGGGACGAGGGGAGTATATTCATTTTGCCCGAAATTATCATTTAATTCCCTACAACCATCACTCATCCCTTCTGAAATATTCAATCCACCTCATTCAACGCCACTACTACGGTGATATCATATATATGTAATAAAATAAATTTAAAACAAAATAATCAATCCACCACCACTCATCGACCACGACCACCACCAGTATTCGCTCTTCCATAAGCTCCAATCTAGTTTTTTTTGCATGTCATGGTCAACATATGTGTGAACTGCATTTGTATGACTCTTTATTTTTTTTCTCCTTTTTTTGCTTCTGCCCGATGCACCATGCTCTTACCCACATGCACCCAGTTGCTTTGCTTTGAAAGGTCCTCTTTGAGTTATGTGATAAGGCCATTAATGTGTCTAGATCAATGCCTTTTTTTACCCAGACCCACACGATAATACCTTCTTAAACGGGCATTAACAACTTCACTTTTTTTTTAAAAATTTGTTGCCTAAATGATGATCAAATGTTACTTATTGTAAGGATCGAAACTTCCCACCTTGTTGTTGCCTCAACCTAACGATTGTGGCATATGATACCTTTGTTGGTGTGTTAGAGAAAGGCCTTGCTTGATGTTTAGAGTTTGTGTGTAATGAATACTCATTTTATAAATGGTTGAGATTTTTTTTGCTGTACATAATGTTACAAATGTGTAAAATCCAAAGGAAATCATTAGTGAAAGTATGTGCGTAATTTTTTAAAATCCACAATAACATTTAACATTTTTTCCTGAGTTTCTAAAGTTGTTAAGCGCATTTTTTACTGTAGAAAATTTACAGCTAAAAGCCTCACTTTACATATTAGGTTAAGACAGAGAAAGTAGTGTTAATTATAATTGTCGGTTAGTGAACTATCAAATATTTATTCTGATCCATAATAAATTTCCTATTTGCTTTTGACTCAATTTTTTATTCAAACTGACGTGGAAGCATGTTTTGATGTGAAAAAAATATATCAATTTTTGTAAACTTTTGCATGATTGATGTCATGAATAGGGTAAAAAACTAGAGAATAATGATAAATTTAGGGGTGTAATGAGGAATATATTTGGAAGATTGAATGAATATATATGAAAAAGAAAAAGTATTGGGAAATGCCATTTTTTTATGTGCATATGGAAAGACGGAGTTAACATAGTCGGTCTCTTGAAAGAAATGAAGATAAAATTTTCGGGTTGGATTAATCGGGTTATAAACTTATAACTAATACATGTTGCATTATAAATTTTTAGAACTGCAACTAAAACCCTTTCTTTTTTATTATTCTAATTAAAATTGCCTTTTCATAAGCCTATATAAAAACAGTTTTTTTCCAAAATTTTGTCTTAACATTACAAATAAGAAGTTATTTGTGAAACGGAAGGGGTAAAAATTTCTGATCTTACATTATCGAGTTTCAATACAAGCTGAAGGACCTAGTTGCAATTTAATCTGAAAGTCCTGCCCTGCTAAAACCCAAAAGCTAAAACCCCCTTCCGGGGAGCTATTTTTGCCACCCGATTTCAAAGATGCTCTCATTTTTATTCAGAAGATCATCATCGTCATTCAAACCCCAATCTTGCCTCGCATTGTTTCAAGCTCAATTGCATTATTTTCCCGCTTCAATCCCAAACCAATCACTTTTCGCTTCTGGGTATACAAATTCTTCGTCAAGGCTGAAAATTTCACTTGGGGCGGTCTCTTCTGCTGTTGATTCTGCAAAATGTGTGCGTTTTTACAGCTCTCAGCCTCAGCCTCAGCCTGCTGCCACTTCAGATGGGCTTACTGTGGAGGGAATAATAGCGAATAATTGGACAGTGGTTGGGGAAGAGGAGGGTGATTGGAGAAGCCATGCTTCTTCTATTGCCCAGTCCATTCTTCTCACCAAGAAACGCCTCAAGGTATATATTTTTCATTGATTTATTTTGCTTCAGAGGAACATGAGATTTATATTAAGCTATACGATGCGCCTCAACTAAGCATGGTAGCGAGATATGATCCA
>JAULKJ010201101.1:0-14123 GCA_032355405.1 Rubia balearica
GTTGGGCATTTCTGATCCCCATGCTCCAACTTGAGGAGGAGTATTAAGGAATTGTAATATTATTTGAATATTACTTGCAATTGTAGTTAGATTACAATTCCCTTACTAGTTGAGTTTAGGTCTTTTGTACTTCTATATAATGTACCCAGAGCATTAATACAAACACACAATTATTACCCCGTATATTTTTCATTACTGGAGCTTGATTAGCAATTCTGATTCCCAGTGATCTTCTTGAGTTATATCTCTGATCTAGAGCTGAAGATATATACTGTTACAAATAATGAAAAGATATGGAGAAGTGAACATCCTTGCCTTAGCCCTTTATATGGTTTGAAAGATTCATTTATAGTCCCAATCACCAAGATGAAGTAAGTGGCTTTACAAATACACTAATTGATCATATAACAAGATGTCAATAGTAGAAAAGATAAATTGCAACAACTTTACATGAAAATGAAAATACATATTGAAGCAGATAGGTAAACCAATCACTGTATAATTTTCTTACCAGATAGTAAATTGTAAAACAACAATTGGTTCTTTCTAATTTATCTTTATTTCATTTACTTTGGTTGATAGAATGTAAAACGCACCTTAATTGAGGTTGTGTGTATTGATTGAAATAGGTTAGTACAAAGGATATCACAATCTTACAAGAAATATAATATTATAATCATACAAGGAAAGGTAGTAGTTTCCCTTTCCTGCTTTTATTCTATTACTCTCTTAAGCGAAACATATAATTTCTAGCAAAATGCAGAGGTTGGAACATTGAAACTTGAATTGAAAACTAGGAAGACCGTTTGTAAGAACAAAGTGATTGCCAATATCAATATGTTTGGCTCTCTTATGCGAAATTAGATTTTGAACAAGGAAAGAGCTCATTTATTATCACACAATAGCATAGGCGGGGCAAAAGATGTCCCACGAAGATCACGAAGATGATTCATCATCCAAGCAAGATTATCAGCATTATTAGCCAAGCAGATATTCTGATTCTGAGGTAGAACAAGACATTTTAGGTTGCTTCTAAGCACTCAAAGAGACCAGATTACCATCAAGAAAAATGGTGTAAGCATAAGTAGATCTTTAAGTCTATAAACAATCCATTTGACATCATAATAATCAAGAACTGCGACACCCTGATTTGTGCAAAATGAGAGACCAAAATGAAAAGTGTCGCTAGCATAATGCAAACAGTCTGAAAATGGTCATTGTGTAAGTTCCTGCATGAATAAACTGAGCGTATTGCCAGTATAAGACTAATCGGGATTTGTAATCGCCAAATACTGAAGAGCACCGACCAACAAGCGGTAAAGCGTTGGATTTCTGAACAACTTACTGGTATAACTAATAAAATGAGAGTACGCCACAAAAGAAGTGGAAACGGGTACTGCATCTGTTATATTATAACGAAAAAGAATGTCCTTGATATATCTCGCTTGACTAAGGAATAAGCCATCCAAAGTAAGAACAACCCCCAAACCCAAGAAATATTATAAGGTACCGAGATCAGTAATTGTAAAGTTGTGATTTTCTCAATCAATAAACTCCCGACTAAGAGCAACATCATATCCCATAAGAAAAATACCATCAATATAAACCAAGAGACAGAGCAAGGAATTACCCATTGCAAAAACAAGCAGAGACGCATCAACATAATTGCACACAAAACTAAGGTTAATGAGAAATTAATTGGATCATTGAAACCAAGTATGAGAAACCTGTTTCAAATCATAAACAGCTTGTTCAGACTACAAACGTGATCGGGTTACATCAACGGCGGAACTAGAAGCAGATCTGAGGAGGGGCGGGACTGGGTAGGGCGGGGATGAGCGGGGTTAGGAGGGGCGGGGCTGTAGATTTAGCCTAGTCACCGGAGTTTGGGGTCGAGCTATTTTATTAATTTTGATCTATTCCACAAACCTGATCAGGTCAACATGGAGAATTATTTTTATTTTGAGTAAAGTGCATTCATGTTCCCCAATTCTTTGTTAGATGCACATACATCCCTTAGTTTTTCAAAAGTGCACATATGCCCTCAATACCTTATTTGTGCACACATACCCCTCAAATTTTCAAAGTCAATCTCCGGCTATAAGGGGTATATGTGCACTTCCAAAAAAATACAGGGGTATATGTGCACTTTCGATAAACATGGGACGGTATATGTGCACTATCAAAAAATTGGGGCTATATGTGCACTGAACAAATAACTTGGGGGACATGAATGCACATTTGATTTTAGTTCGGATCAACTCAATGCAATTCAGATTAATTCACCACATTTCATTTCAATAAAAAAAATAAACAATTCATGAGAATAGGACCTAATTCAATAATAAACCATACATATATGAACTATAATTTTATCGTATGAGATATGACTACATTCATCTCAACATGTACTTTCTAAACATCAATTTTTTATGTGTCATTATTGTCTGTAACTATACATATTTACCGTCAAACATGTTTGTTGGAAACCGTGAAAAATATTCTGTGCAAGTTTGGTTGGGAGGGAGGGAGTAGATTTATTGTGTTCTATAAAATTGATTCTAATTTAAAAACCAATTAAATAATATAAATTATTATAATATACTACCATTTATAAATAAGAAGGTCTCTTGTTAAATCGACTAACGGTTAGACCAATCATATAAAGTCTCACTTTTATAATTTTTAAGGTCATATTATAATTATTTATACGTTGAATTTTTTTAAAAGGTTTTCATAATTATAGATATTTCATTGCAATAAATAAAAATTAAAAATTAAATCACCCTGTTTACCATGCTAGTTGTAGAGTGACACCGTTTAATAAATCACATTTATGGAATTCCACGTGTAAAACATAGCATTGCAGACACAGTGGGAATCGAGATGAGGTCCGAATATTTTGAAAAAAATATATGGTTGAAAGTAATAACCACAATCAATTAGGATATTGTTTATTAAAGCTTACCGTTACAGTTGTTCCTTACTGAAAGTCTTTCATATATCGTGGTTGCAGAAGACACCACTCGTTTTATTGATAAGAAAATGGCCATAAAATCACTTTTTCTTCACTTCGTGTGGTGCTAAAACAAAGAAAAACGATCAAATGTTGCTTAATTTCGTTAATCGCACTGACGATTCAAACAAATTCATGATAAAAAAAAGTTATACAGTATTAGGGTTAAAATCACAAAGTGTCAAACTAACCCTAATTTTATGATGAATTGCACCAATATAACCTTCTGACTACATTCCGATGTTGACTCACCTATTTGGTCGTCGACTGGACAAGAAAAGACAAATTTACCCTCAGGCATTTCAACATAATTTTTTTTCATTTTACCCCTCTGATTGCCGCTAGCCACCACCACCCTCTCTCACCGCCAACCACCACCACCATTGTTGCATCCCGCCAAACCTCCGTCACCATCCCACTAAACTGGACAAGAAAACAAATCACAAACTACAATAGATCAAACCAAAAATCCCTAAAACATCCACTTCTCGAAACAAAGATTGTTCTGTCAGTAGTCTGTCTGTACACCATCGTCACCGGTAGCTCAACGATGATCGGACACAGATTGGCCCGCTAGGTCTCCGCTAGTGACGATTAACCATCATCCACACCAACACCGACAGGTCTCCGCCGCTGACTCTTCGCGCCACCATCAGCCACAACAATGCCTCTAGGTCTCCGCCGCTGATGATTCACGGTGCCATCAACCACACCAACGTTGTTAGGTCTTCGCCACTGACGATTCGCGTCGCCATCAGCCACACCAACGCCGCTTGGTCTCTGTCGTTGAAGATTCGAGCCGCCATCAGCCACTCCAATGCCGCTAGGTCTCCGCCGCTAAAGATCCGCACTGCCATCTTTCACACTAACGCCACCAGATCATCAGTTGCTGACGATCCAACCCTAAACCCAGCGATGACCGAGGATGTTATTAGTCGCAGGAAGAAAATTAGACCTCCGGTAGTAGGAAAAAAATATCCGGCAGCATATCAGTCACAACGATAGAGGTTATCAACACGAAGAAAAAAAAGGGAGGAAGAAAGGGGGGCTTATGTCTTTTTTCCTTTTTAATTTTTTTAATCCACGAGCAAAATGATTATTTCCTTAAATTCCAACCAAAATTCTTGTTGATAATCAAAGTTAGCTCATCTCAGGGTTATATTGGCACATACTTAATAAAGTTAGGGTTAGTTTGACACTTTGTGATTTTACAGGGTTATTTTGGCACATTCAAACGAAAGTCAAGTTATTTTGACAATTACTCTATGTATTATATGTACATCATAGAATTAATTTAAATTTTCAATTACACTTTTGCGTAAAAATAGATAATAATATAATCTTCTGCAATATATTTAGAGGAAGTTTCGAAAAAGGTGGTTATGGATAGATCCCCTAATTTTTTACCCTATAAGTTGTAATTTTTTAAAAATTAAAAATTATATTTTATAAGTTAAAACAAGTAATAATGTGTATTTGAATGTGAAAATATAAATATATACATATAAACCATACATTTTTAAAATTTTAAATTTAGTATGTAATTTAACAATTGCAGTGTATAAGTGAAAAAATACAGTGGACTATCCATAATATAAGAATATGCCATTAGTTGGCTGTGACTTGGGTCCCTTGTGCGTACCGAGTAGTGACCGCCAACGGGTCCTGGCATTGACCTACCGTGAATTTACCTCCTCCACCAAGGCCTGTGGTGTCGGACAGGTGGGAGCGTTGCGGGCGAGCGTTATCGCCTTTTGATCCAAAGAATAAGCCATTAGGAGTCCTCTTCACATATTTAATACATCACTTAATTAGCTGCCTAGAGATACTGCGCTATTTTATTTTATTTTTGAAATATGAACTCCATGTGTTTCTCTATTTGTGACACACTTATTTTATTGGGATATTTTTTTAAATGATACACTTTCCATTTGTGGCAAGATTATTTCAATTTCATCCACTCATTCTACCTTTTACTTTATACATTCAATTTCATCCACTTATTTTCTTCACCTAAATCCAAACACATATACTCATGGTGCCACATATAGAGAAACAGAGGGAGTATTCAAAGATGTCTAGAAAAATGTCCAACGCAAATTACACCATGTGAAATTGACATCCAACATAACTAGCCTCTCGGAATAACTGAAATATTACAACAATATCTAAATTGCATGTCAACCAGACTAATTGTATGTACTATTACAAATTTAAAATCCAATAAAAACTGTAACATCGCCCTCGAGAATCACTAGTGAAAACCGGCCTATTAAAGGCAGTTTTATCGGCCCGGAGAAGTCACGATGTAGGTGACTTCTGTGGTAGTGACTTTGATCGTCATTGATCAAAGTCACATTGAGAAACCACCATTAAAATGCAATGTTCAAAAGCAGTTATTTTCCACCTTTGAAAGTGTTGGCGCTAGGGACGGAGTCGACAATGGCGGAGGCGGAGGTAAGATCCAAATACTTCGCGGTGGAAGAGGCGACACGGTGGGGACCATATCCATATATTTCACGGTGGTGGGGGCAACACGGCGGGGAAGTTGTGGCGTCGAGGATGACGAGGCGCTACAGGAAAGACATCAGGGAGCAAAGGATGGAGGTGGCGAAAACCATGCCACGGTCGAGAGCATAGGAAGCATTGTGGCGGGCTTCACTGTGGTGTGTCGAGGCCGGAGGAGGCATCTAGAACTGAGGCGACACGGTGGTGCTTCGAGGCAGGCTTTAAGGTGGAGTGTCGAGATGTGGTGCGAGGAACTGAGGCAGCCCGACGCGAATTCTAGGCCAGGAGGTGTTAGGGTTTCAAGCGGCGGAGGCGTTAGGGTTATAGTGTGGTGGAGGGAGACGGTGGTGGAGAGAGTACAATGTGGAGGCGGGGGGAGTACTCTGTGAGGGGAGAAGTGAGGTGCCTATGAGAGGGTGAAAATGAAGAGAGAAAACCCTAATGGGTTTGGATTCTAATAAAAATAACAAGGAAATGGGTTAAAAGTTTCAACAAAGGCACCCAATTAAAGGTGGTTCTTCAATTGAACCGCCTTTAATTTATACCAATTAAAGGCGGTTCTTCAAGAACCACTTTTAATCAATTAAAAAGTGACTTTGAACCTTCCGGTATGACATGGGAGGGATTCTTGAACTCGGAAACTCCTCTCGAGTCCTCTTAGAAGGTGGTTCTTCACAAATCGGACGGAACCGCCTTCTAAGTGGTGTCTTTAATGAGCCATCCTCTACTAGTGAATATTGACCTGCTTCCCACAAAAATCATGACCACTTGACAGATAGAAACGTATCACACATTAATATCACTATGCCAAATAGGAATTTTCTACAACTGTAACACCACTTGATCCAACCACAATTTTTTTTATTATTAATCTACATGAACAGATAGAGAACAATATAATGATGCAAATAATTAAATCGAGTTATCATCATAAACTCAACGATCTAATCGATCATGTCGAAAAACAAAACAAATGTGTAGAGATAAATACCACACTTACCTTATTCAATAACAAAAACTTTAATTAAAATAAATTATTATTTCTCGATCTCCCTATGATTAGAAGATGAGGGGAAAAAATATAGACTGTGATTAGATGAGTGGTGTTACAATTGTAGATATTAAATTACAAGAGGATCATCAACGTCGTACCAAATGTAACGACTGTGTTCTTCTAAGTTCGAGCTACGGACTTTCCTAACTTTCTTTTTAGCAAAACGAGAAGCGATTATGTTTCTTAGATCGATGATGAGATTTGGAACCTATCAAGGAGGTTTCATGTTCGATGCTGAATGTGCGTTGAATGTTAGTTCTCCTCTAATTGGCGGGGTATCTCTACCGCAGCCTCCCGCCTCTTTCCCAAAAAAAATCTCACTTTTTAAAAAAAAAATTTATCCCAGCAGGTCTTAATAATAAATGAATGAGTACGTCACTCGAGAAACGGTCTTTTTATAAGTTATGAAAATATCAAAATTTAAACCGTAAATTAAAAAAAATTAAGATAAAATTTTTGGATTACATTAATTGAGTCATAAACTTATAACTACTCCATATTGCATGATAAGAGAAGAAACGAATAAACCTGTAACATAATCAGTACACGTCGGTTCTTCCACACAAAATTGAGAAAGACTAACTTATGGTAAGTGTTAAAATAAGTCATGCATGTGATTAGATATGATTGGATATAGAAAGAGTTGTTGACTAAACTAGAATTATACTAGACTGGACTAACTCGAAAATGCTTTTGGACCCTAATTAAAGGCAGTTCTACAAGTAAAATTGCCTTTATTCGATGATCATTAAAGGCAGAACCGTCTTTAATTGATTTGGGAGGAAGTTTCGAACGAAACCTATTTCGAATCTCTATTAAATGCGGTTTCAATATAATCACTTTATAACATTGCATTTAATAGAGCATTCTCCACTAGCGTATGCATTCCGATACTGGGTACATTTTTTATCATGGTGGGCAAGAAAAATATCATTTTGAATAGATGGGTAAACTGGTAGAAAAGAAACCAGAAATGCGTTAATATTTCAAGAAAAATTCGGTCCAAGCGGGACCCAACGCACCAGAAAGAAGAAAAAATCATTTCGCAGTCTTTTGAAAGAAGACCGGCGCCACCAACCTTCGTAATGCTTAAATAAACGCTACGTGGAGCTTGTTTGTGAGAAGGTCAGACTCGCTTTGTTTTTCTGATTAATACTCCCTCCGTCCACTCTAAATTATTTATTTACTTTTTGAGAGTCAAACTTTACAAACTTTAACTCTAAATATAAATTAATTTATAAATAATAATTATATCATGTGAGATATTGTTAAATTTATCTTACCATCTATTTTCTAAATATTAATTTTTTATGGGACATTATTATATGTAACTGGAGATATTTACGGTCAAACATGTTCATTAAAGACCGTGAAAAAGTAAATAAATAATTTAAAGTGGGACGGAGGGAGTATATATCATACTTATTTAAAAATATATTTTTAATGACATATGATACCATGAAACTTTTATATCAAATAAGATAAATATTAGATTTTTTTAAAAAAAGATAAACTTTAGATGAATGTCAAACATTTATTTTACTTTATAATAATTTGATTTAATTTAAACTGCTACTTTAATATGTTCTTATTTTTGTATAAAAAGTAAAGTATAAATAATAAGATCATGTTAATTAGAGTTTATTTAAATTGAACTGAATTGAATTAAAAATAAGTGTACTGAAATATAGTAATAGTATGACTGAAATAATCTAAAATTTTCACCAATTAAATTTTCACCGAATTATATTTAATTTAACTAATTTGAATTGAATTAAAATACAAATAAATAATAGAGAACATGGCCTAAAAAGGAGAAAGTATGCTATTAATATTTTTATTGGTTTAAAAAATACTATTATTTATTTATTTATTAACAGTAATGGATTGGAAATTTAAATTTCTTTCTTTATTATTAAGAAAAGAAAGCGTAAGTATAGAGTTGAGCTCTATTAACCCTTGCAATTCTTATGTGGAGTATCATAAATATGCATTCTAAATATGTAGGTAGAATGTACATAAGAATATTGTTCTTTAGGCATTAAATGTTTGTATAGAATTCATAATTAAATTAGAGTCTCATTGTGTGTTGCACGGTATTATTAATTAAAAAATTAGAATTAATTTTTATATATTTTTTTGGTCTTACATTTAAATTTAAAATAAAGAATTTTATTTAAAATTTTATATTTTAGTCATCTAACTAAAACTATATGAGTTATCAAGTAAAAAAATTAATTTAGTTAGAAATCAATATACAATAAAAATAATTATTTTTTATAATATTTTATTTTAATTATTTTAAAATTAATTATTTATATATTGAGAATAATTTTTGAAAGTTATCATAATTATATGTATCTCAGTGAATAAAAGTAAATATCATATGACGTTATTATTCCCACTAATTATAAATGCCCTCATCTAACAGTTTGTCGATTTAAAACAAAACTTTGTGTTATTAATATATATATATATATTTCTATAACAAATGCTCAATCATTGTATAAAAAAATTTGAACCTTTTGTTATTTTCGATTACGTGCATCTTTGGATTTTTTCTGTGGTAGTAGTACAATGAAATAATTATGATTTTAAGTATATTTTTTAGAAGTTATATATTTTAAAAAGTTATTGATTATATTAAGTAAAAAAATAAAATCGGTAACATATAATAATATTGGTGTGTTATTTTTAGACAGCCTGAGTTTAGGTTAGTCAGAATGATTTCAATATCTCCTGTTGATCGATAGTAGCAAACACCAACATAAAAGGCAAATAATTTCTATTATATTGTAACTGAGAAGAATAATTAATACACAATGTCTTAATAAGAATGCATACTCTTATTATAATTTAAAATATAAATATCCATGGAGATATGAAACTCATGATATCTCATAAATGCCTTATAATTTGCCTCATTGTTCTTCCGTTTAATTATCGGTATCCATGTAATACCGATCATTATTGATAATGGTCGGAGCCGAGTTTCCCACTTTGTCAAAGACCATGCTACAACAATACACTTGGTTCAAAGGAGACACCCACTATATTCTATTAGACCAAATCCCAACAACAATGGAAAGATCTCTAATTTCAGTTCTATCTACAAAATATATTTCCTTTTTAGGTACAATAACCCATATTCCTACATAAAATGTGCATATTCATCCCAACATGAGAGAACTTTCGAGGATCAACCCCTATGAATATCAAGACATTAATCTATTATATTCATTAAATTCTTAATACTCATATCCAATACTCTTGATCTATTTTGGCATCGGAGCTTTTTTCCCTAGCCACTCCCGGTGAAATTTTTTTCCTGATTTAACGCATTAAAGTAAGGTTCGGCTATCAGATCGCAGTTCAACACGAGTGGCGGATGCATTGTTGTGCAAGGTATGGCTGACCAACCATTTTTAAAAAAATATTTTTTTTTAGTTAGTCAAACATATCTTTGATTAGTTCCCCAAATTATTGTTTTTATTTAAAACCCACTGTATCCCCCCAAATCTAAAATTTCTCAAAATCCTGACACAATTCCAGAGGCATTATGATGAATGAGTTTCCACCGATAAAAGTCTCCCGTCGTGATCCCTGAATCGCGTCTGACCTGCAAAACAATGTCCCCGGTGTCCGGGGGGTAACACTCTGATGCTTAAGTTAGTATAAGCGTTGTATTGAGAGTATATTGAATGAATCTAAGGTTTACCAAACCTGTGTATTTATAAGGGAAGAGAATCCGACATTCTCTAGGATTAGAACTCCTTTTCCTTATCTGATATGTATAGTAATTCGAGTATAATTGGTATCCTGAGATAATTTCCTTGTAGGAATCAATAATATCCTTAATTAGGATCGGTTCACGCATCCCTTTATGTGCCTCGGGTTGGACCTTAGATGTTACCCTATGCTCGAAACTCGCGGGCCTCGAAGGGTCGAGGCCCAGGTATCATCAATGATCAATACTGACTCTAATATTCCATCAATCAGCATTAACACGATTAATATGATTGATATGAATGAAATGTTAATTCCAACCTTGATATGAATATGGTATTAATTTCTCCTTCTATTGCCTCTATAAATAAGCTTACATTCAGGTTCACAATATACATAAATACTCTAAAAATAGTTCTCTGAGTATTTTAGATGAACAAAGGTGACACATTAATTGACTGTGTAATAGTCAAAATTGTGTGGATACATTCAGAGATTGGACCCATTGTAAACTATCTCATTGACATCACCAAACAAAGTATCTCATTGAAGATAATCTGGTAATTATATTTATGCATTCGTTATATATAGGGCAAATGGCTTTAGTGGCCCCTTAAACTCTAGTCATCGTTCACCTTTGACTCCTTAAATTTTTATTTTTTGAATACTTTTGGCCCCCTCAACTAACATAATTGTTGAGTTGTGGTTATTTCGTTTGGTGAAACTGTTAACTCTGAAGTTTGGACCGTTAATTGGGTAAAATTTGTGATAAAAATGAGGGTAAAAATGACTTTTGATATTTTATTATTTAAAAATATTGGCCCCTATATATTTTTAATTACTAGCCCTATCTTTTTTATTTACAATCTAGCCCTATCTTTTTTTATTTATAATCCAGCCCACCCCCATCGTCTTCTTCTTCATCTGCACCCCCTCAACGACCCAGATACCCGATCGAGAGTTCTTTGCAAGACGCAATCCAGCCCCCACCCCAGCAATCGAGATCCCTTCTTCTTCGGTCTGGAACGTTTATCCTCCAAATCTTCACAAGAGAGAAAAGACGGTGGACATAATTCCTATAGCTCCAGTTGTGAGCATTACTGCTATTTCCATCCACCCCAAATACAGAGTTGCCACAACCACCTCCAATATTCCAAGCATAGGTTCATGTATATTAGGACAAAGGAACTTTTGCACACACCAGAACTAAAGTCGATGATTAGAACCTTTGAAAACACAATACACACTTCCAAGCTATATGCTGCATAATATTTTTAAAAAACTCTATAAGAGGGTTCCAAATGGTAGTTCAAGCATCACCAATTACTTAGTTAACCAAACCATGAATTAACTCCCAAAAATCAAAAGCTCCAATATTCCCAAAGTCCAAAGAGCAGCCATGGCACAATAAGCACCGAGTTTGACGGAGTTAGAGTTCATAAACTCAAAAAATAGAGACATGGCTTTTAAGGCTGCTAAGTTTTCATGTAGAGGTTGAGCAGTAGTTTAGAACACAATATATAGATCAGGAAATTCATCGATCACTTTGCGCGCGATCAAAAACCCAAAAAATATCTTGTTAAACAAACACTACAAATAAAAACATTTTGATCAATAGTGGCCGGACTGGAAGGTGCACAGTGGTGGCAGAAGGTGGCAGAGCGCGGATATGGTGGACGCTAACATCAAAAAATCACTCGTCTCATTTATCTTCACATTCTTCGCCTCATACCCCACGTTGAATCCTCGATCAGATCTTTTTCCTGTTGCAGGGGCTTGGCACCCCCCCCCCCCCCTCCCGGCAGAGCAAACCCTCTTTCACTTTGCCGGCAACAGCCCCAAATACAGATCGTCAAAGCTCCTATTCTCCAGCTAGATCCTAGTATCAAAATCTCCAATCACAAGATTAGACCCGTAATCAGACTCCTTGAGAGGCCCCTCACGACCGACCTTCTTCAACCCCTGAAAGTCCTGGTGGTGAGGAACTAGAAACCCTTCGGCCTTCTAGTTCTTCGTCACTCTTTTTTCTCTATTTGTATTTCCCATCGTAGAAGATGATGCTAAAAAAGACTGAAAAATGATTTCCCGTGAAAACAATGTATTATTGACCAAAATAAATAGAGTACACAAGGAAAACTATTACTAGTCTAACTCTAGTCTAGTCCACAACTCTATCCATAACAAATTAAATATAATCAGATACTTGACTTATTTTAACACCCCCAAGCAAAGTGTCGGATGCTGAGCGATATAAAGCTTGGATTGGAAAAACTGGAACAATGGATGAGAGAGCTCTTTGGTGAAGATGTCCGCAATTTGAAGAGCAGTAGGAACATGAGCAACACGCAGCTTGCCAGAAACAACCAGCTCTTGAAAAAATTGATGGTCGATGTCGATGTGCTTCACCTGCTTGTGAGCAACTTATTTTGAGCCAAGAAGATGGCACTACTGTTGTCACATACCAGAAACGGAGAACCAGAAAGTGGAACTTGAAGATCTCAAAGTAAAGTCAGCCAGACAACCTCAGAAGCTGTGTTGGCTGGAGCCTAGCATTCGAAATCTGTGCTGGAACGAGAAACAATAGGTTGTTTCTTGGCACTCCAAGAAACAAGGTTTCCACCAAGAAAAATAGCATATCTATAAGTGGATCAATGAGTCTCCAGACAGCGATTCCAATCTGCAACAGAGTAACGCAACACCTCGAGAGAACTGGCAGATCGAAAAGTAAGACCAAAATGCAGTGTTCCTCGAACGTATCGAAGAATTCGAGTAACTGTAGCAAAATGATCATGACAAGGATCGTGAATATGCTGAATGACAGTGTTGACTAAAAAAGCCAAGTCAGGATGGGTAATGGTTAGGTACTGAAGGGCCCCAAATAGAGAATGATACAGCTTCAGATTCCGAAATGAGAGACTGGTGGAGCTATGCAATTGTGAATCCAGCACAAAGGAGGTAGAGACTGGAGCAGCATCGTACACCCTGGAACGAGTAAGAATGCCATGGGCATACTTAGCTTACCAAGAAGTAAACTCGATGAAGTAGGTGATACTTTTAAGCCAGGAAAGTAATGAAGGGCGCCTAAGTCTTTGATAGCAAACTCCAGATGTGTCCAATCAATAAATTACCAAAAAAGAGTCGAATAATTACCTATAAGAATGATGTTGTCGACATAAAAAGAAAATACAGAAATGATGATATGTTGAGAAAGAACAAACAGAGAAGTGTCGGTGGAGCTGCACTGGAAATCGAGCTGATTCAAATAAGTGTTGAATGCTCAAGGTGATTTCTTAAGACCATAGAAGGCCTTCCGCAAGCGACAAACATAATCAGGATGGAACGGATCCTTTTAGCCAATGGGTTGCGCCATATACACTGAAGCATCGAGAATGTTGTTGAGGAAGGCGTTCTTGACATCCAGCTAATGAAACGGCTAGGAAAACATTGTGGCAATGGATGTACGAACAGTTGAGGCTTTGACCACATGACTGAAAGTGTAATCAAAATCAAACCCCAAAATCTGAGAAAAATCATGTGCTACAAGTCGAGCGTTATAATGATCAACCGTACCGTCAGGATGGTACTTCTGTCGATAGATCCATTTGGAGCCAATAATGTTGACGTCTAATGGGTGGAGAACCAAATACCATGTACACTGTGAATGAAGAGCTGCTATCTCTTCATCCATAGTAGAAACCTAAGAAGGATCCTGAAGAGCTGCACAGTAAGCCGTGGTTTCCGACCGAGCAAGTAAAGCTGCAAGATGACCGTGAGCAACAATGTCAGAGTAGTCTCTGTGCTGAATAGCCCCAGTCTCCG
>JAULKJ010201208.1:0-14123 GCA_032355405.1 Rubia balearica
TTATGACTACTACACGTTGTATGATAAAATTTTAATATTGCAATTAAGACCTTTTACCTTTTATAATTTTAATTAAATCTTGTCTTTCCATAAGTTTATGGAAAGACGGTCTTACCCAAAACTTTGCCTTTTATTTATTATTTAAATATTTTTACATTTAAAAATATAAATTATAAAAATTTACTTTTTTTATTTGGGTCGATTTGGATCGACCCATGACCAGTCTGACCCGACCCTAAACTTTGGGAATTTTAACCCGACCCGACCCAGTTGTCCTAAAATTTTGGGTCAATTTGGGACGAGGCAGCCGACCCGCCCCGACCCATGAACACCCCTAGGCTGGATTGGGTCGGGCGGGTCAATTTGAACACCCCTACTGATGGTCATTAGATCAAACTTTTGGTCCTGACATTGTTCGAGGGCAGGTAAGTTGTAACCAGTTACCCTGAAATTGTTCATGACCGGTAGCAAAAGATTTTCCGTTGAAGATGAGGCAACGGCGAAGCAGGCTGGAGAACCGATTTTGAAGACGAATGTGACAGCCTACCGTACCTAAACCTGTTCCCAACAAAATAACTCACGCTTTTTAGATATAGAAGAAGACGACTAGATAGCAAAAAGAAACGGCCATTACGATTGGGCCTAAAGTCCTACTATGGCTCAAAAACTGGATCAACGATTGAAGATTACCCAAATCCCAGAAAATTTTGTATGTGGGCAAGTATTGTATGTGTATGTGAGGGTCCAATAGCAAATTATCAAGTGTATGAAATATGAAAAAACTACTGTAACCATCACAGTAAAATCTGAAAATTTACATTTTTTCCTTTTTTTTCATACACTTGACAATTTACTATTGGACCCTCACCTACACATACAAAACTTGCCTACATACAAAATTCGCTGCCCAAACCCACAGGAAATAGTCAGCGGGTCCATCCTCCGCAGCCAATAAAAATTCCCTTGTGGATAGCAGAGAGTTACATTCATCGACACTCATCTACGCCCTCATCGCAGCTATTCGATTGGCACACTCGCCTTCCTCATATTCTCAAGTAAGTTGTAGCACTCTGTATAAAGACTTGCGTAGATTCGCCTTTTGGTTTTATGATAACCCTGATCTGCGTATGACCTTGTAAAATTATCATTCACAAGAAATCGACTCTTATTTTTTGTTTCCTTCGTTTGAATTTTTATTCGATTAGCTGGTTTCTTTTGTGCTTCAATCTGCCTGTATGCGCGTTGCAATTGAGTTTAAAAGGTTGGAACTTTCTGGTTCAATAGCATCGGTTCCCTTGAACATAATTTTGTTTATGCTGGTTTAATTTTTTTTTGAAAAGGGATTCTTTTCTTTGTGCTCTATCCAAAGGCATTAGGGTCCTGAATATAGATGTAAATGTACTGTGGGCTCATTGTGTTCCTCTATTTTTATATATTTGGGTTCGAATTAATGAGGCTTCACTTTATATTGCCACAGTTTTTGCAAGTGTTGGTTCTTTTGATTTTAGGCTGTGCTGTTACTGACTTTGTTTTTCAACTCATTTTGCCATCTATATGTCTTTGAACTAGTTTTTTCTTGCCAAATAAGTTCCTTTTGTGTAGTTTCCATGAATTGGGCATTACACAAGCACAGAAAATCCTCCTTATTAATGTTGAAAAGTAATCGTCTCTGCATTGAGTGGTCATCCATTCTGTTACTTTATTCCTACCTCTGGTTTATGAGAATGGAACTGACTTGTTTTCTGTATATGCCTATTTATACTTAGTGACTCTGAATTGATAGAGTAGGGGCCCTGGGGTTTCCTACTTCATCGGTGGCTTTCTGTATCCGTTTTGTTGCGGTGTAACCGGTGATCTTTAGTGGCCCAGCGTTACATGACAACTATAACCATCAATGGCACTACCTAGCTTTCACACTAAATCATGTTGTAGTAGTATCTTATGATTTTTGGGACACTTTTGTTCCTAAATATTTCTCTGAGCAGACTGTTAGTAAAGTTGCTTCAGTATTAAAATGAGAAGATTTCCTTGAAATATTAGAGGGATACTACATGGGAAATTAGGACTAGTACATTGAAATGGTGATTTCCTCTGAAAAAAGGCTGGATGGGATGTGCAAACCAGAATCTACACAGAAATTTAGACATTTTATTTTCTGTACTTTATAATGGGAGGTTGCGAGTCCAAAGGAGCTGCAGAAGCCTTCTTCAAGTGCAATTATCCTCTGGAATCAGGATCTGATTGTTTACTGTATATTTTACGTAATGTTGTGATGTTGAAAAGCCTTAAGGTTACATAAACGATTTGGCAGTTCTTATTACTTCAAAAATCTCCCTGAACTTGTAAAGCTTACTTTGGATGGCATGTTGATTATCTTGAGGAAAATGTTGGTAGTCTGTACTGTCTTTCTGTTTGGGACATAGTGATAGAAATCATGTCCGTTTGGAGGACTTTGGTAATGAATGTATGGTTTTGAGAAATTTCTCTGGAAGTTCCCACTCCTTATTATTGGGAGATGGCTTCTGTGGGGTCCATTCTTTGTGCCTAGTTCATGTGTTAACCACTTGCTTTATCTTTCATCTCCTGGTGCAGGATGCCATCACCAGTGGAAGCTCCATTTAGGCCAAGAGAGAAGCTTGCTGAGACGCAAAAATACTTTCAAAATATTCAGAAGCACACGTATCTGAAAGGTCCTCTTGATAAGATCACCTCCGTTGCCATTCCTGCAGCGCTTGCAGCTACCTGTTGTTATATGATTGTGAGTTCTCATCTTTCATTATCATGGCATTGTTTCTATTATGGTGTTTTGTCCCTTCTACTGATAATTCTGTCCGATCGAATGCGATGATGAAAGCTCACTGATTATTAATACACATAGATGGATATGTTTTCAAAAATAGGGGGAAAAGTTAGCTGATTGTTGTTTTACTAATGATTCTCCTTTCTTCCCAATTCATTTGCAGGGCAGAGGCATTTACAATATGTCTCATGGGATTGGGAAGAAAGAATAAGCATGTGCCCCTGCAATAGTTGTTTAATTTTGATAAGTCAATTGATTTCTTGGTGAATTATGAAATTCGAATTGTAATAATGCGTTGAGTTGTGAACAAATTTGGATCATTTGCTTTCAGTATTTCCCAGATTCTAGTATCCAGCTACTTTTGAAGTATAGCAAACTTGAAGTCTGCTTGTTTCATGCGTTTGAATCCATTCTTATAGGTTTCATCGAATGTCATGGTTCTTGTATAATGTCTTATGGGATTGTTAACATTAGCCCATTCCGAGCGGACTACCAATTCCCCATTTCTCATTATTTTGGTTGGTTTGCTCTAACAAGTCAAAACACAAGAAAGGAGTTGGTAAGAGTTGTGCTTATTAGTGAAACTGGTTTAAGTTGAATTGTTTTGAAAGCAGGGAAAATCAATTTATGATTTTCCTCCAAAAATATTTCCTATTTTCAAAATAAGCTGTTTTTTTTTCACTTTACCCAGCATTAAAATAGTTGTATAGATAGAATAAATAATAAGCAGCACCATCTTTGGACCAGCCCCTGTTCAAGCACCAAGCAAAAGGTCGCTCATGAGTCATGGCATGCCATTGTCCAAGCACCATGTATCAAGGGCCGACGTCAGCGGTCTAGGGAGAGTAGCGGAGACTTTGAGGTTGTCTTCAGCGAGGTGTGCACTTCGATTTTGTTCCTGTCGACGTTGGAGTCGTCGGCGCTGCTTTTGATGCTGCAGCTGCGACACCGAGCGGAGAGGCGTACGGCCGAGAATGAGACCTTGCTGATGTACGTGATGTTTGGGTTCGGTTTTTGTAGTGAGGAGGTGTGGAGAGGTGATTTCACGGCGGTGGTTGCCGTTATTTCTCGGCCGCGTGCTGCCACCGGAACCGAAGAGAGAGGAAGAATGAGGGGCTTGCGGAAATGAGTTTGTCTTCTCCCAGTATTTTCCCAAATTCAAAATCCTTTGGCATATAATCCTTTGTGGTCGCAGCTTACTTCTTTGAAAGTGTCACATCTGATTGAAGAAAATAAGCAATGGAGGAAAAGTTTGATATCAGCAATTTTCCATAGAAAGTAATTTTCCATCTTTCCTCCTTTTAGTTCTTTTTGTTGTAACAACTAAAAATCCATAATTCTTGTCTTATACAAGTGCTATTGGCAGTGCTGTCAACGTCGTCGTCATCATCGTTGCCCTATATCTATTGGTTCCGCATCGGCCTTTGCCTTCGACTTCCACAGCCGGCATCTGTCATGGAGACAATGCTCTTTTGGGTCTTAGGGCACAATGGTAAAAATAAAATTACTAAAAAATCACTCTTGTGATTTCTTTCAATTAAATATTCATTCTCTTTCTTTCAACTCAACAAAAGCAATCACAAAGAAATTACTTCATTTTTACCCTCACAATGATAGAAATCACGAAGAAACCACTAGATGGATCTCACTTAATTTTCTCTATTCTACTAATTAATTTTATCATTAATATTTAATTTAAACAAACTTTCCTACCCAAAATAAATTGAAATGTAAAAATTAATAATAAAAAATTATTTTTACTATTTAATTTCATAATTTTAAATTTAATTTTTATAACTTTAATTTTGTTATTTTGAAATTATTTTATCAAACTGCACAAAACCAAAAAAAGGATGGCACTTGGATAACGGGACGACACAAAAAAGGATAACACTTGATTGTTGGGGGGACACAGCCGGTCCCACACACGTGGACTGTCTGATGTGAACTGGTTGCTTCCCCTTTAGCCCAGTGCCCGGTTTTTTATTTTACAAACCACAAAGAGACCTCATTGTGGGGATTTGTGGTCTTTTGTGGTTTCTTTGTGGTCTATTAACCCTCATTCCACATGCTCTTATGTTCTAAATGTAACAAGTAACAACTCATTTCTTGTACCATACTCTTGGTCTTGGCGATGTTATCATCATCGTTACCTATCTGCATTGGTTTGGTTGCGGCCTTTGCATTCACTTCACACAACCACTGCAACAAGGCTATTGGGCATCATCGGTAGAGGTGGTGGAGGAGAAGTTTTACAACTAGATCTTTTGTTGGGATAAAAAGAAGGAATATATCAATATAACTCTACCTTAATTGTCAATATAACTCTCAGATAATTTTTAGTACAAAAATAACCCTAAATAGTTTATGTAAGTGCTAATATAACCCTAAGACACCATTGCTGGTGTTGACCACACATAAAATGATTATAATGCCCTTCGGCCTAAATTCCAAATATGTTAGGACAATTTTTTTCTCAGCCACAACCACCACCGCCAAGTTGTCGCCGCCCCGCCACCACCACCTTCACTGCAAGAAAAATTGCTTTTTACCTCGGTTCTACAAGGGTTTTTACCTCGGTTTTCAATCCTCTAAAAATCGAGGTAAATGTGGGTGTAGTAAAAAGTATACATTTTACCTCGGTTTAGTATACTTTTTACCTCGGTTTTTCATGAAAAGAACCGAGGTAAATATTCCTCAGCCGACGACCATGCCGACAACATAGCGACTTAGGTCTTCATTATGAGCTTGTCGACTACCCCTTCTTCATGCGATGTCAGGGTGCCCGATGTTGACAGGAAAATCAGCGATGTTGATCCTTACCGTAAGCGATATCGCATGATGTTGCTACCAACATCGCTGGTTATGATTTTTAACTGTGGTTTAGAACAGCGGTAAAATATAATATTTACCTCGATTTTTTATCAGAAAAACTGGGGTCGGGGTAATTAATAATGTGACGAATGTGGGATCAATCAGTGAGTGACGTCGAGTGGAACAAATGCATTGTCGGGTTAATGCAACGTCGAATTGTCTGATGTCGATGGTGTTGGTATTAGTTAGTTAATGACGTGGCATATCATTAAATACAATGTCGTTTTAATTGACCGAGGTCGCACATGTATGTCTGATAAGGATTAAATTCTAGTGCTCTACAACGAGTCTACGATGTCACTTAATGCGTCGTGGTTCATAGAGCAATGTCACGTTATGTGCGACCAAAGTCACTTCATTCGCTATAACGTAGGTAACCCATTGCAAAGTTTGAGCGATGTCGCTCAATCTTGTTTGGACTAACTGAATTGTAAATTATATTGTGTGACGTCGGTCCTTATATAAAATACATAAATAGATATTTACGAGTTAAGAAGACAGTCGAACGGCCTTTCAAATTGCATGTTACTACATCTTGCATGAAGCATATACAGAAGAAGCATGAAAACTACACCATCCATACACAAAGTATGATATCAAAATTCTCACAAAATAAACTATACCATTGATACCCTAAAGATAGACAGAGATCTATATCACGGTGTCAAAAAATACCTTGTAAAGTATCAATGAGCATTTTAGAGAATGATACTTTTACACACAAAAAAAACCCAATCCAAGTTCCTCATATGGTAGATGAGTTAAGTAAATGCTTCAAATTATTTACCATCATAAATAGCGCCCAAACTATCGCGTACATCCTCTAAAAACTTAATGGGGTACAATGCTTTGTTCTCGGAAAAATACCACAACAACGAGTAATCTTACAATCGATAAATAGGTTATGCAAAGTGGTGATATTATTGAGTAGATTCAATAGGTGCGAATAATAGATAACTTCTATAGATCAAATGATTCTCTCTCACAAGCAAGATCAAATCATTCATAAAGCGCATGCAATAGTAACCGTTTTCCCACATGGCCACTTTGTTTTTTTATGTTATTTGAACGGAAAAATTGTTCACAAACACATACTCCCTCTGTCCCAGAGAAATTGACACAATTTCTATTTTCGTTTGTCTCACAGAAATTGGCACAATTCAATTCTTACCCAAAGTGACAAAAAATGAGCTTATACATTTACTATATTATCCCTCAAAATGTTGATTAAATCTACTAGTCAACTCTTCCATTACCAAAATATTCTTCCTTTATTTCCCATCAACACTTCCACCTCATATTGCATAAAATACCGATCCAAAAGCAATTGTGCCAAATTCTATGGGACGGAGGGAGTAGTTAAGTACTAATAGAAATACTTATTTCATAATACAATTTTGAAGTTAATTCTAACCTTTAGGGACTTCCACGTGCATCCTTTGTGCTTGTTAATAAGGGGGTCTGTCATCACCTTAGTCATTGCGAATGAAATTGTTTTAAGGGGCGTTTGATGTGATGGATCGTACCAGAACACTGTGTTTGAAGGAAGAACGATGATGCCTACAATCCAATGTTTGCAACAAAAATGAAATCGTCATTAACTCAATACAATCCCATAATCTTTAATAGAATTTGAAAGGTGCGATGTATATCCAATTATCCTTTTGCATCAATAGGGAGCTCAAATAGGCCAAACGCCCCTCCATCGCAACATTGTCATGTGGGATTTTTAATGGGCAAAGAACCCTTATCCACCATTTGAGTTTGGAAACAGATTGTACATGTAAGAGCTCATAAAGATGGTTAGTCTTACTAGATTGAAGCCAAACGCATTTAGAAAATCGATGATTCAAGTTAGGGCCACGAATTAATACTTACATGCAATATAGTTGCATCACGGGAGGGGGCACATTATTGAAATGAAACAAGTCTTCCAAATCCTCCTTCTGGATAATTGGATTTACCTTGTACCCAAAAATAACAACTTCTTCCACGGGAATTTTGTACGAACATGTGGGAGGGTGTGACATCACAATTGTTTGGATGTTCTTTAGGGAAGCATCCTTTCCGGGATTGAATGGTGGTGACTTCATTCTAGAGACATGAGACTTTGTTGCTTTTGGATCCCCATATGTATTGGTTAATTTTTCTGGGCTACGAGGAGATTGTCTCGATCTACATGAATTCAACCGTAAAATTTATGTACACGAAATTTGTCTCAACTCAGAAGTAATAGTATATAAATTATCATGTTATACCTTTTTTGTCGACTTTTTCTCCAAAATATCTACCAAACGAATGGGCCATTCAACAAACATTCTCAACACCTTGTCC
Source organism: Rubia balearica (assembly GCA_032355405.1). Classification (NCBI taxonomy): domain Eukaryota; kingdom Viridiplantae; phylum Streptophyta; class Magnoliopsida; order Gentianales; family Rubiaceae; genus Rubia; species Rubia balearica. The sequence goes on from JAULKJ010201208.1 coordinate 8,009, forward strand.
ACCGTACTTGCCTCAGGTGCCGGAATTGATAGAACCACACCATCTACGAAGGTATTTGTGACATTGACCACCATGTTATCATTTGCAACCGGCTTATGATGATGCACTCTTATAGATGTGTACACTTTACCTTTCGCCACGATGTAGGCTCTCTCTATCAACATGTTCAGATTTGCACAAGGAATTATCCTACACAAGAAGACTCTCTAATTTAAAACAAAGTATGAAATATTTTATGCTATGAATAGAGTAATTATTTATTTATACCTTCTTGTTGAATTGGGTGGCCTCCACTAACTTCGTTCTTAGTCGATCAAAGGCAAATAGGTATTGACGAAGTCAGAGACGGTGGTACGTGCCTACTATCACACTCCAGGTGGTTATTTGTTGAGGTTATCAGAGAATTAGCCCGAGGGAGAGTTGACGGTATTGGTTTGGAACTTTCAATGATTCTCTCCAAATTAAGCGGCATTTTTATCCCATTTGATTGTTGCGAGCCATAAGCCACTAGTTGGCTTAATGTGGATTTCAAAGCATCAATATCTCTTTGTTGACTACTTGACGAAATATCAACTTTGGGTGGTCAAGGTTTGATGAAGATGTCTCTATGTGTAGCAAGCCTGCGACACCCCGGACCCAGTCTGGATGTTCTTTCTAGTTAAACACAACCACTAGTATGTCCTTCTTTCCAACCCCAATGAACTCGTCGGACTCTTGTTTTCTTTTTTAATTCCTCCTATAAATTACCAATAATCAATCTCATCTGCTCAAAATTATACTTGAACAAATGCATTCATCTCATATCAAGTAAACCACATGCAAAACTTACAATTTGTTTGGCAACCAACTCCGCATCTTTGGTATGGAACTTACCATGGTTCTTTCTATGCCCTTTGTATCCTTTTAGCCATTTCTCAAATCTTGGAACCTCATCAGGCATGGGATATTCTGTTGAAGTCTTTGCTTCCTCCCCCATCATTCCGAGCTCCACCTTGTCAAACACTCTATCCTCGAACACTTCCTTTATGATTATTCTTGTAGCTAGTACGAAACCTCCACAACTCATTATGTGGAGCATCTTTTTTCCTCTTGTAAACTCACTTTTTCTATGCAGATCAGCAGATATTAAGTTTCTACGCAGAGAAGGAACATAGAGAACATTTGAAAGAGATAAATTCTTTCCGGAAGTTGGTTTGAGAAAAACTTTCCCTTTGTCGAGAACTGGCACACTGCTTGAGTTTCCCATGTAAACTCGTTCACCATTAGCGACCTCCTTGAAAGTTGTGAACAGGTCTCTGTTTGCGTAGAAGTGCTTGGAGGCTCTAGTGTCAACGATCTAGTCCGTCTTGCTTTCGACCAGGTTGACTTCAAACACTACTGCAACAATGGTCTCCACATGTTCATCTTCGATGATATTAGCTTGAGATTTGTTATTGTTGTTCTGGTTAGGTTTGTTGTTGGCGCCTTTGATCTGGTAGCATTGGTAGGCTCAATGACCGGTTCTGCTGCAGACGTAGCAGGCTGCTTTGGACTTCTTTAGAGCTGGCCATTTTTCTTGAAGATTCCAACCTTTTTTACGGGGTTGGTTCTCTTATTGAAGGCATCAGAGGACTTAGACCCCTCAACGTTTCCATATTCTACAATATTATCTTTAACCGAATTGGAAAAGGAAGAGAGTCCCTTATCTTGGAGGTGATTGGCTTTCTCAATTTTCATAAGGCTGACTAGTTTCTCCAGAGTCATATCCCATTTCTTTTGCTTGAGGTGGTTGCGATAATCGGACCAGGAATATGGGAGCTTCTCGATGAGTACGTTGTCCTGAAGGATGTTGCTCATCGACATACCTTCTGCAAGTACTTCGACGGTCAAATTTTTTTACTCCTGGACCTGGTCCGTAATTGCCTTGTTGTCCACCATTTGGAACTTGAGTCAATTTCCAACTGCATACTTTTTCTTCCCTGTATCATCAACACCATATTTTTTCTCCAACGTCTCCCATGTTGACTTGGCGAATTTGTTGGTGATGAACAAGTCAAAAGTAGGATTCGTCATGTTGTTGAGAAGATGGCCCCGACGGCCTTGTTGTCTTTCTCATATTTGAGAATCGACTCGGTAGCATCCTTAGAAGGAGGCGTAGGGGATGCAGTTGAAGTTTTAGTACTGGGTTGAGTAGCGATAGTGGTTTTGGGTGGATCAGTAAACAAAACATAGCCTACTTCTAGTTGTTCCAAGAAAATCAAATCCCTCTGAAACCAGCATTTGTAGTTAACGCCGTCCAAAGGTGATTTTTTCGAAAGATTGATAAAAATCTTGCTTGACTAAACATTTTTTCGAACAAGTATAAAAAAATTGTTTCAAAATTGTTGGTAAAATTTGAGTAACAATGTTTGTAAAGCAATGTATGGTCACTAGTTTTGTAAACAAATAATAATATTAAATAGATTTTTTTAATAAGGATTTAGAAGAAAGGATTTTGTTTGAAAATCGAAATTGCGGGGCTTGATAAATCATTGCCTTTGAAATAAAATTTCCCTAACCCAAAGTGCAAGGTTCAACACAGGTGTTCGTTTCCCAAAGTACCACAAAACCTCCCTTACTTGTGCACTCAAGTAATGGAGGAGGAACTCATAAGTATTTTGCTCAGAGATAGAAGTTTTTTGAACGCATCAAATGAGAAGAAGAGAAGAGTGAATTGTGTGTTATGAACTGCTCAGGAACTCTCTTTTTATAGGCGCACAAACCAATAACCACAACTTAATAGCAGGAGAACGTGCGGCTCAATATCAGGAGAACGTGGAGCAGTTCACTTAGCCGCTTGACTGACTAAAAGATAGGAACGGTCATGGACCAAGTAAAATTCTGAAGCTTTTAATGTTTAAAACATTAACTAAAGGGTTAAAACAATTTTACCATCTCAGAAAGTTTATAACTCGTTTAACCACGTCTGAAATATAGGGAGAAAAAAGGGTTTTAGTTTAAAAACGTTTGATTATCTGAGAAACCTCATAAATGCTGGATTCTCAAACTAATCCGGACCAAAAAGATTAATATGGGCACCCGACCTGACTCGACTTGTCACGTCTAAGCGGTGCGGTGTGGTCGACGGCAGTGTGTGCGAGGGATCTTTATTCCTCTTGCTCACTCAAGGTAGTAGTGAAACATTTCCATATTTAAATTACACTCACCCCTTCTAAACTTTCCATGCAGGATTAAGAGTAAAGACAATTTTTTCTCTTTTTTTCCTTCTAATAATTTTCACTCACTTCCACTAAGGGTGGTACAAATAGCAACACCCTTTCTATTCAATTATATGGTGTTTGAGATAGATTAGCCAATTAAGTGAGTTCCAACTAGGGATGATCGTGGGTCGGGCCTGAGTCGGATTCAATAAGACCCAGATCCGACCCTAAATTTTTTTAGTTTGACCAAGACTCGACCTGGACCCGTATGGTCTGAAAATCTTAGACCCGTATTCAAATCTGATGGGTCCAAAGCAGGTTTTAAATGAGTCTAACTTTCTAATTTTTTTCACTATATAAAATATGTATTATTTTAAATATAAATAATTCAAAGTTAATATATACATACATTAATTCTTAAGAAAAAATTACACAGTACACATGATTTGATTTATTAAAAATTAAATACGAAGAAATAATGAAAGTAATATAGAAATTATGATAAATAATACTCTCTTTGTCCCAATTCAACCTACAATTTAACTATTCATTTAGTCAAAACTTTTAACTTTGACCCCAAAATTGAATAGGTGTATAAGTATAAATATTATTGAGTGATAATTTTTTAGATTCGTTATAACATATATTTTCAGAATATCAACTTTTTGCAAGGTTTAATTATCCTTAATAAAATATACTCCATCCGTCCCACTTTAAACTTCCTAATTGCTTTTTGCACAAACTTTAAGACAAATATATGTGACATATTTTTAATGGGTGATGAAAGTGGACCTACATAAATCAAATGAAAGAAACAATTATGACCACATATTTCTAGCAAAATTGTTGAAAGTTTAGAATTAAGAAGTTTATAGTAGGACGTCCAAAAACGGAAAATAGGAAGTTTAAAGTGGGACGGAGGGAGTATTAAGGATCGAATATTTTTTGAGTCAATTGCTAAAAGTCAAAGTGTGCAGCAGTTTGAATTGAAACGAAGGAAAAAAAATATATATATATATATATAGTTAGGGTAATATGTGTCTAAGAGTTGAATCTGCATAAGGTATGAGTCTTCATATTTTAGACGCCGGCTCTAAACCACGTCCTAAAATTTAGACCCATATCCAAACCCCAATCCAATGAATCTAAAATTTTTAAATCCAAACCCAATTCAATGGTTCTGAGTTGGTTCCTAGACCCACAATATAAAAAAGAGTAATGATAAAGAGAGTGAAAATGTATAGTGAAAGGACACAGTGACTGATGTGGCAATAATGAAAAGACAAATATATCCTTAATTAGTTTAAATTTTTAAGGGAGATGATTAGTGATTTAGTTTTTTCCTAGCATCCACATCATTCACTATGAGTTTCACGATGAATTTTCACTCTCCCTATCATCACTCTATTTTAAATTACGCGTTTCTTTTGATTTTCTTTAGTGATGTGTGTATATATATATATAATATTTTAAAACATATCTTTAGAAATTATATATTTTACAAGTTGTGATTGATTATCTATAGTAAATAAGTAAAACCAATAACATATTATAATATTAGTATGTTATTTTTAGATAACTTGGGTTATGTTAGTCAAAATGACTTAAATATCCCCGGTTGACAGTACCAAACAAACAATTTCTATTATACAGTGCTTTGGAATAACATATTATAATATTAGTATGTTATTTTTAGATAATTTTGGTTTATGTTAGTCAAAATGACTTCAATATCCCTGGTTGACAGCACCAATCAAACAATTTCTATTATATAGTACTTGGGATAAGAAATATAAATTAAAACTGATATTCTTTATGTTTTCTTATTATTTACATATTTGTCTAAAATAAACATTTATATCAACTGATACTCTCTCCGTTTCTCTAAAAGTGACACCGTAGGTTTTAGGTGCTTGGATTTAGGTGGAGAAAATGAGTGGATGAAATTGAATGTAGAATGTAAAAAGTAGAATGAGGGATCAAATTGAAGGAATATTACAAAAAGAAAAGAAAAGTGTGCCAATATAAAAGAAATAACCCAAAAATAAAAGTGTGCCAATAATAGAGAAACAGAGGGAATACATTTTACTTGTCATTAAATCTTATTTTAGACCGTCAACCTGTTTGTAAGGGTCATTTTATAATTGATATGATATAGTTAATGAGATGATTTGTATTTGTTTTCATTTAATGCAACGACCTTCCAATAATTTTGAAATATTTTAAAATATATTCCGAAATACAAATAACTATAATCTAAGTTTAAAAATTACGTAGATTTTGCACGAGTGATCTAATTGTTCGATCGTCTAACATGAACCATCTCTTTATATTTACATTAAATAAATAAAAAATTAAATTAAAGTCCACAAAGTCTTGCTTAGACCGTCAAATCGCTAGATGAATCATTTTATAATTAATATAACTAATATACCGATTTTACACTTATTTATTGTAATGAAATTTTCGTAATTATAAAAAGTTAAAATATATTTTTAAATATAAATAATTACAATATGAAAATAAAAATTATGGAAATAAATTTTGTCATGATTGGTAACCACTCTCTTTATTAATGCCAACATCCATTTAACTTTACAATACTAAGTTTAGTTCCAACTACAATTAATTTAGCATACTGCATAATTGCATATACAAGAAATTTTATAGGGTTAAATGTTTTCTAACCCTGCCTTTAGGCTGAAAGTGCCAATATAACCCTGCAAAATGAGAAAGTGTCAAAATAATCCTAACTTTATAAGGTATGTGTCAATCTAACCTTGGAAGTCATTGACTCCAATAGTCAACATTGGAATTAACTGGATTTTAAGGGGGGAAATGGAAAAAGACTCTTATTTCTTTATTTTTAATTCATGGGTAAATTCATCATGTCCTTAAAATCCGGCCAATTACGGTGTTGACTATTGAAATCAATG
>JAULKJ010201316.1:0-14123 GCA_032355405.1 Rubia balearica
CCCCGCAGGGTGAATTTCTTACAAATCTTCAATTTTTTTAACGATATCCTCCTCGGAATCTGATTTCGTTACCGATCATTAATCTGTTTTTCATATCTGTGGTGGATCTTGCAGGGTTCGACATGGTGGCGGAAGTGGAAGACGGTACTCTTCAGAGCCAGTGAAAAATACTGTAAATGTAGAAGTTTGATGATGAACTAATTAAGAGAGTCTATTTTCTAAGATGCTGTTTAATTACCTTGTTAATGCAGTTTTGAGTTCTTTATTTTAATCTTGTTTCCAGAAAGATTCGGGAATTTTAAGGAGAATCAGAACACCTAAATTCAACCTGAGTTCTTCACATTAAAGACACAGTTCTGCATTGATTAATACTAACTTAATTAATTAACAATATTTTGCAATTTTTTTAATGAAGTTGTTGTCTATGATGACATAAGGTGCGTAAAGGCGCTGAGAATTGGCAAAGAGATTACTGTAATAAAATTGGGAGACAGCAAAGGGGGAATGGGGTTCGGGTTTGGGTCCTCCACAACATGACTCAGTTGTCTCTTCTAATTAGTGCTGCTTAACCACTTAATTAGCATTTGTAACGGATGCAAGTAGGAAATAATGGACAAATTTTCATTAAAGGAAGGTGCGGGAATCACGGTCTTAACACTTAGATATAAGTGGGTTTTTTTTATGTGGGCTCTCACGGCTGTATCTTATATTTTGAAATTACGGTGTGATTCTACACATTTCGAGAGTATTCTTGACGTTTTATATAGGTGGACTAACACATATTTATCTTATATTTCGGAATTACAAAGTGAATCTACACATTTTATGTCACATATAAAATTAAGAGTATTCTAGACATTCTAAACAGTTGGAATGACACATTTGTATCTTGTATTTCGAAATTACAAGTTTATTCTCCATATTATGAGAGTATTTTAGACGTTCAAAATAGCTGAACTAACACGTTTATATCTTATATTTCAAAATTACAAAGTGATTCTATACATTTTATATGTCACATATAAAATTAAGAGCATTCTAGACGTTCAAAACAGCTGGACTAACAAGTCTGTGTCTTATATTTCGAAATTATGAAGTGATTGTACACATTTTGTATGTCACATTTGCAATTAATAGTATTCGAGACGCTCTAAACAACTGGATCAACACGTTTGTATATTATATTTTGAAATTATAAAGTGATTCTACACATTTTGTATTTCACATATAAAATTGAGAATATTTTAGACGTTCTAAACAGTTGGACTAACACGTGTTTGTATCTTATATTTTGAAATTAAGAAATAATTGTACAGATTCTGTATGTCATACATAAAATTGAGAGTTTCTAGACGTTAACACGTATGTATCTTATATTTTGAAATTATGAAAGATTACGTATGTATCTTATATTTTGAAATTATGAAAGATTACGTATGCATCTTATATTTTGAAATCATGATGTAATTCTACATATTCAGTATGTCACATATAAAATTGGGATTATTCTAGATGTGTGATTTTCATGCAATTTTATTATAGTTCGGGATTATAATTTGACCTACACATGATAGGTATTAACTATTTCTCACTTGTTTTTTATATTTTGGAGATTACGATGCAAATTTACAGGTAGGATGACCCCACACAATGTAAATTTTGCAAATATTTTAAGTAACATAACGTTTTCGCGGGTATTTTATATTTCAGGGGCTATAATGTGATCTCGCAGATTTCAAGTGTCTAGGAAATTCTACTAATTGGGTTTTAGTGTTATTTACGGGACTACAAGGTGACTTTTACCTATGTGGACGTTTCTCACTTTAAAAATATTAAGAATTCCAATGCAACCTTACATATAAGATGATGCCACACATTTTAAAAATTTCCCGTAATTTTGAGTGGCGGAACTTTCACGCCACTATTTTATATTCCAGGGTCTATACTGTAATCTTGTACATTCCAAGTGTCTAGGAGTTTCTACTCATTAATTTTGGTGTTTAATGCGGGTATTTTATATTTTAGGGACTACAAAGTACCCGGCACATGTAAGGTGTTGGATGTTTCTTGCTTGTTTTTAATATTTTGGGGATTACAATGCAATTTTACAGATAAGATGACCCCACACACGGTAAACTTTTGTGTAAATTTTAAGTGACTGAACTTTCTCTCCCCTGTTTTATATTCAAGTGTCTATCATGTAATCTTTCAAGTGTCTAGGAGTTTCCACTAAATTATTTATAGTGTTCAATGAATGTATTTTTATATTTAAGGGACTACAAGGTGACTCCAACACATGTTAGGTGTTAGACGTTTCTCATTTGATTATAGTATTTTGGGGATTACCATGCAACTTTACAGATAAGATTACCCCGCGCTTTGTAAGTTTTTGCGTAAATTTTATGTCACACATGTGAGTTCACCATGTTAGGTGATTCCAACACATGCTTATGTTATGTTTTGATGAAACATGGTGAACATAACATAAGCATGGTGAACATTACAGCCGGGATTATAATTCACGCAATTTTCTTATAATACAGGATTATAATTTGACCTTACACATGATAGGTATTAAGTGCTTCTCGCTTATTTTTTTTATATATTTTGAAGATTACGATGCAACTTTACAGGTAAGATGATCCTGCAATGTAATTTTTTACATATATTTTAGTAATCGAACGTTCTCGCAAGTATTTTATATTTCAGGGGTTATAATGTGATCTCGCAGATTTCAAGTGTCTAGGAGATTCTACTAATTGGTTTTTCAGTGTTCCATCGTGTATTTTATATTTAAGGGACTACAAGGTGACTTCTACATATGTTAGGTGTTGGACGTTTCTCACTTTTAAAAAAATATTTGAGATTACGATGCAAATTTACAGATAGGATGATCCCACACATTGTAAAAAAAATTCCGTAATTTTAAATGGCGTAACTTTCATGCCTCTATTTTATATGCCATGGTCTATACTGTAATCTTGCGCATTTCAAGTGTCTAGGAGTGTCTACACATTAATTTTGGTGTTTAATGCATGTATTTTATGTTTAAGGGACTCTAAGGTGACCACAACACATGTAAGGTGTTGGATGTTTCTCGCTTGTTTTTTATATTTGGGATTACGATGAAATTCATAGATAAGATGACCCCACACACAGTAAATTTTTGTGTAAATTTTAAGTGACAACTTTCTCTCCCTATTTTATATTCAAGTGTCTATAATGTAATTTTTTAAGTGTCTAGGAGTTTCCACTAAATGATTTATAGTGTTCCATTAATGTATTTAATATTTCAGAGACTACAAGGTGACTCCAACACATATTAGGTGTTAGACATTTCTCATTTGATTTTAGTATTTTGGGGATTATCATGCAACTTTACGGATAAAATGACCCCACACATTGTAAGTCCTTGCATAAATTTTATGTGACAACTTTTTCTCCCATATCTTACATTCCAGGGTCTATAATGTAAGGTTCTACTAATTATTATTTTTTGTAAACTATCTTGCCCGTATCTTATATTTCGAAATTACAAAGTGATTAATTCTAGACATTTTTATATGAGAAAATCGAAGGGAGTACGAGAAAACACTCACTTCTTACATAGTTACAAATGGGTAAGATAATAGACATTATTTATGCATATGGGTAAGATAATAGACACTATTTATTCGGCACTCGTGTGGGGTCCCAAGCTTAATTTGCTATGGACTGATAGGAGACCAAAAGGGTTCATGTGTTGTTACTATTTTGGGACTTCTTTTGTTTTTTCCTACGAGGAGCAGCAAATTTGGGACCACTGATTTTAAAGGATATTATTAGCATAATTGATAGACAGTAGTTTTCAGGTGAAAAGTTGTACCAATGTATATTTCAAGGAATATAATTACCCTTTTAGAATACAATCCAATCCAAGTAGTAGTTAGATTGAGTCTTGAAGACACCTAATAAAATTTATTCATTCCAAACCATGCCGAAATTATTAGTTGAGAAGAGTGATATATAACCTCCAAGATTTGGAAAGTGTTATACAATATATACTCCCTCCGTTTCACTGTGTTTGACACTGTGTTGTTTTTTTAGCAAATTGAAATGTGTGGTAAGGATTGAATGAAAAGAGTAAAAAGTTTAACGAATGATTAAAAATGATCCACGTTTTGACTTAAAATGAAATGTGACAATCTTTAAAAAAAATATACATATACATACATATAAATGGAAAGTGTTTCAAATGTAAGAAAATAAAATGAGTAGTCTATATAACCTAAAAGTAGTAAGCAATTGTCGGATCAGATTTATCATCACATAATTGAACATTTTAATATCGTATCAGATAAAATATAGATCGTAAAATATAATAGTGGATCGAGACACATTTATTCTTTATTATGCAATAAAAATGTAGTACTACTCTTAACTTTTTATGGACAAAATTTATATGTTAGAAATTTTGCATGTTAAGGTGAGGGTTTAATCACATGTTGTCATGTGTCCAAAAATTCAACCACTACGTAATATTCAACTATTTTTATGGAAAAATAAATTAACACATGTCAATATGTGATTTGGCCAATAGCTTAACATACAAAATTTCCCAACGTATAAATTTTCTCCTTTTTATGCAACCATTTATTAAACATGAATTGGAAACGAGGTTTATCTTCTTGAAGAAAAGATCCTAGGACTTCCACTATTAAAGTAGCAAAAAACAGTGTCAACCTTTAGGAAGGAAAAGGTGTTCTTTAATGATGATACCCACAGAATATATGTGAAATCTAGTACTGCAGTCTCAACTGTACTTAGAATTTTCTAATATTAACAAACAAAAGGTACAAGGTATCGGTCTATCACTAATTTAACCGAAAGATGCTTTCCAATGCTTCTCAAATCGGGCAGAAATTCTAACATAAATGCATTCTCAGTCGGACAACATTCGCGACTATAGATAGACTCGTGACTCTGGTAGAACGGTATTCTCCACTCGCTTGCGATCCCTACTCTAATCAAAAGACTTAATGCCCCTATTGAAGATAGGTTTCCAAACTACATACATATCCTCTAGCGTCTGAAAAAGACCTTATATGAGTGGGGTCAATCATTCTAAAATTTTGATTCATCTCCTGCCGCAAATATTCACTTGTAGCATACCGGATTTCAATGGATTGACGTAATTTTTCTACTGCATGTACATTGTCAGAATGGAAGTATTTTTCAGAAAGAAAATTTCGTTGTTCAGCATCTTGAACTAGACATCCCTTCGAAGGTATTGTTAAAAGATCATCAGTTTTTAATGAAATGGTTGTAGCAGTAACTTGTTGAAAACCCAGATAAGAGTTTCACCTTTTTAAGGGCTACGTGACCGGGCCAGTGACGCCACGATTAGATTTCTTTTCAACAAGAGATTAACATCTAGCGTAAGAGCCTTACGCTAGATGTTATGCCAAAAGTGTTACGAAAAATGTTGTGGACGGTTTCTTGTAACGCGGATATAGCAATAGATTGAAGCAATCAAAGCAAAGGCAAATCCACCCAAAACTATATCACCGCCGGCCTTCAATCCATTGAAATGGTGTCTGGTTTTTATGTCCGTTGCTTCTTCGGAGAAAGTTGGCGAAGGAGATGATACAGGTGGCCAGGTTTGCACTAATCTTCGCGAAAATTCGCGAGCACTTCCGACATGGAAGAACAGAGTTACTAACAAAATGCAGAGAAGAAGTAGTTTTGCCATGGCAAATCAAAGAAATCATGCATCTTGTTTGGGAAGTTTTTGCTTGATTCATTTTGTAGAGTAATGAATGTTCAGGTTTATATAGATTTTTATGAAACCGCGTGGAGGGTTTTTTTAATTGTATGAGTCTTTGTGTGGAATATTTTAGTGAAAGTTTGGTACATGTTGAGAGACTTTGAACTTTGAAGGTTGAAACTGGTAGCTAGGAAATGTGCTGTATTTTTGGACACATCAAGGTTGTATGATCTACCAGGGGAGGTTGCTCTGGGGGATAGTATTACTAGGTCTAAACTCCTTCCGTTCAAGCATAAGGGTCGTATAATTATTTTAATTTTACATGGTATTTATAAATACTGATGTGATAAATAAAAAATTGAAATTAGCTGGTCAAATTTCAACTATATACCTAAATACAAAGAAGGAAAATTTTCTCTCCTTTTCCGCTCCAATGTCGATGGTGTGTGTCATTTCAAATTCTTGTTTCCCCTCATAGTGACCACATCGACATGATCGAGTTTCGTTGAATGACCCCCTAGATTCCAAATTAAAATTAAATTGTAAGTATATCGAAAAGATGCGTTGTATATAAATACTGTTATCATAACTCTATTTGTAAAAACTAACTTTTCCAGATTGGTCGGAACTATTTTTGACCATTAGTATTTTCAATTGCACATTCTTAAAAATTATTAAAAAATTAATATTATAAAAAATAGATGTTAACACGAATGATATCGCACATGATAATATATTATTTTATATATTACTTGAAATTTACTTTTTCTTATTGACAAAGTTTGACTAAATGACCACTGCAAATATAAATGAGAAAAAGGGCTGTAGTTTTTTCGTTTCCAATTACCATGAGGCTTTTCAAATATACCCAATAATAAATGGTTCAAAGGTAGGTCTAAAACAAACGTTGTTATCTGAACATATATTTTGATGGGCTTTCAGGCTATAACTATTATGGAAATGAATGAACAATGGGGGGTATATAGTTTTCAATTATCTTATGGGTTTGGGCCTTTTATATTGGGAGTTTTTGTCGTTAAATGAATAAGGATACATCATGCCATATATTATAGATCTCTATCTAAATTCTCTAGTTTATTTTAAACTGTAATTTAATTATTCATTTAGCGATCAATGGAACTCTGGCACAGTCATCGGTATTTTCGGTCAAGTCAATGGAAATTCGGCGCTCAACGGCATCACAGGCAGCGATTGGCTTCTTCCAACCTTGTCCCTGCCAGAAACTTAAGCATAAATCACATCCAGCGTATTTTTTTCCCTTCCCTTCCCTTCCCATCCCTAAAACCTCTCCCTACTTAACATATAGTTTGTTTTGGTCCAACAAACATCCATCGTGATCTGCTGCAGCCACGCCAGTCTTGTGGTGGTTGTGATGGAGTGACGACGTGAGTCCGTCATTAGTGGTGGTGCGTTGTGGGCAACAGTCAAAATAGGTCATTCTGTGACGGGTACATACTCTAGCTCATTGAGAATTAGGAAAACGGGTCTTTCTGTAGTAGTATGTACTCATCGAAAAGAGTTTATGACACACAACGGAGGTCTCACTGGCTTGTACTACTATTTCTGCTGCAATTTGGAGGGCAATGCTTTTTAGACTATACATACTTGTGGGTTATAAAAGATTTTCATTGTAGCATGACTTCCCTGGACGAAAGAAGGGTTTTAGCTTAATTTGATTTTAGTCGTTTGATGTTTTTATTTCTAGGTGCGTTGTTGGTGCTCTCGCGATTCTGGCGAGATTTGGGTTCCTTTCTACCGCGGATTGGAGAAATCTAGCTACAACCTCCAAACAGGTTCTTCATACTGGAACTACATATTTGTGGCAGCCCGACGGACATCAACCTAGCCAACGATGAATATAGATGTGGGCACACAGTACTAGTCTGCTTCAAATCAAAATAGACCTGCCCTCGAAAATCTCCCAACATGCTCTTTCCACTGCTTATTGGAGAAATCTAGCCGTAACCTTATAGATTTGTTGCAATCAAGTGTAGATGTAGATTGGAGGCTTGCATTGAGTAGCAGACTTCCAATATGGCGCGAGAACCTCATGTCAGGTTTCTTTGTAGGAGACTCACCCCATAGTGTGTGAGCCATAAAAGTGTTCGAGGAAGTGTTTATAAGATTAGTTATAGTTGTTAGTTAGGGGTTGTGCGGGTTAAACTTAGCACAAAATGCAAGAATCTTACGTACTAATTTATGGAGAATGAGAACACCTTCGATAAAAAAAAAATGTTGTAATGTATAAAATTTTGTAACATAAAACAATTCTAGTTTTATTACAAAAAAAAAAATCTACTTTTCATAACTGAAATTTCCAAAAGAAGTTATACGCTCATTATATAGTATGACCTCACTATGTTTAACACTTTACTGCCATGTTTGTTAAGTTTATGTTGATCTTCGTTCATAGTATATTTTATGATCCGGGTAGGTTTGAACACTTTAAACACAACATTTATTCTTGCAAATTAAACTTTTAGCAATTAATGAATGAGTAGGGAGTTAGACATGAACTTATACAAAATTATCATAAGTTCTACATAATTAAGTTCTTGTAAGCATCCATTAAATCCAGACTTATAGAACAGATTTCAATATTGTTCCACACAATCTCATACATAAAATTTGCTCAAATATATACTGATACTATCTCGGAGAAACATATGCAAACAAATATGCATTCTACCAAGAAAACAAGAAACATAACTTAATCATCCAATCTAGTTAGGTTTAGAATCATATCTGAAAATTAACCCAAGTCATCAATCTGATGAATCAGATCATAAACTTTTCCATTCATTCACACAGTGCTTAGTGTCTCCATCAAGAACTCCTTGATCCCGGTAACTTCCACAAATCCGCCATGATCAGCCTGAAACACAAGAAACCAGAATGTAATAAGATTTTGGTAAAAAGATTCTTCAAATTATCATGGTACAATCATATGTACATTAACTGATTTTTTGTACTTTAAAAAGTCATATATAAACATCAAAGCTAATGTACCTCGACACAAAAAGTGAAAAGAAGTGCACCCATGGTGGTGGTTACACTAGTGTCTTGTACATGAAGCGCGAGGGCAGTGATGGCCTCCAACAATCGAGTCAATGTCCCAATTTTCTTCTGGCAGATGATATGAATCCAAAGCTTGTTTCCATTAAGGTGGCGAACGTGAACTTCTGTCTGAAAATTTCAGACATATCTTCATCAGAATTACATCAAATGAGCCCTAGTCCATTTTACATTTCAAGGAAATGATCAAAAAATTTACCTCAATAATGTTACAGCTCTTCATTTCCTTTTCAGCCTTAGTAACTCCTTCATCCTGACCAATCATACACTCCCCTTTTATGGATGCGTCGATCCTAGCAAGCTCATTGCTAAGATCATCGACAGTTTGCTTCAACTCCTCGACGTATGTTATGGCATCAGTGATTATGGTTGCCTTATTCATCTGCGAAAACAAGAAGTTAGCGACGAGGGATACAGTTTCTGAAATGTTCAAGGAAAAGGGGTTAAGGATCATTACATTTGTGATGTTAGGACATAGCGATCGCAACTCGAGCAATCTATCGCTTAGCTTCTGCCTCCTTTTCCTCTCAGCTACGAGGTTCTTGGATTTGAACTCCTTGTTTTCGTCGTCGCCCTGTTTTGGACTTGAAGAATCAAAGCTTGAGTAGCCTGGAACAATCATCATTGTGAAAGGAAAAGGAGAGGTAAAAGAAGATGAGAGAGAATTAGTTAATTTTGCCATTCAGTTTTGATCAGTTTATATAAGTTGTAGTCACACTGGTAACATTGTGATGATGAGGGAATCTTTTTGTTATGGTTTGTTGGAAAACCATTCTGGTTTGAACTTTTGAAGGTCTACAACGATGAAAATGTGTTCTCAATGCCGAGGGAGCCTCTTCTCATGCACGAGAAAATTACCTGAAGGTCCCAATTGAACAAAACAGAATATTTCAATTAAACTTTTTGACTGAAACTATTCCTTTCGCTAGTCCACTATATATTTAATAATGTTTAGATGTTATTTTTCGACTAAATTTTATAGAGCTCTACTTAATTTCTTTTAATAGAAAGACTAACTCCATGCATGAGATCGATATAAATGAGTTGAACGCGGGTCAGGATCAACCAGTGAGACGATGAGGCTAAGTTTCATCGTCGAGAGGAAAATAGATCGGATTATCTAAAACACTATATACTACACATATGCAAGTCGAACTCTTGATCAACTATCTATGTTTCTTGAAAGATAAGCTTCATGATCAGTGGCGGCTCACCTTGGACTCAGGGGCATGAACACTCGTCTCTTTGGATATCATCTTATTTTACATTTTAATTAATAGGTAAATTATAATTTGAACTTACCTTGCCCCATCCTTTTCTTCGTCCCAACTTGAGAGTATTAATTACCAAAATGACATTATTTCTTTAATAATTCTGGATTCGCTATTAGTCACGGTCAAATGTGGTTGGACACTCCTAGTCCCATTGGATTAGCAAGTCTACCAACTATGAGTTCGATTTCCCTAACCCTAATACGGTAAAAAGCGGTTACCTTGACCAACTTAACTCAAGATTCAATTATTACATAGGGCATTATGTTTAGAAATCCTAGTTTAGGGTAGGGGTAATTTTCATAAATTCTTTAAGGTATGGTGTAAATACTTTTCCCCCTGAAATGATAAATAAGCTTCATGAATTTATGTAGCAGGACACATCATTAGTTTATGTTAGGGGCGGCAAATGGGCGGACGGGTCAAATACGGGTTGGGTTAAATGGGTAATTAAAAAATATGGGTATGACCCATTTTATGATGGGTGAAAATGGGTTGGGTCAAAACGGGTCGAGTTGAAACCCGCTCAACCCACGGGTTGAGCGGGTTCAACTCATGGGTTAAAAATGGGGAAACCCACGGGTTTCAACCCATATGGGTTATATACTAACCCATGTGGGTTAATCCGCAGATTTCAACCCAAATATTGACCAATTTGGGTTTATATACCAACTCATATGGGTAAACCTGCGGGTTTTAACTCATATAGGTAAACCTGCGGTCAACCCACAAACCCAACTAGTTCAACCCATATGTTTCAACTACTTATTTGACTCATTACCCATTTAACCCATTATCAATTTTACCCATACCCATACAGGTTTAAAATTAAATAACCCGCTTGATCCACGGGTTACGGGTCTATTTTTCCACCCCTAACGATGGTTCTAGAAGGCGTAGGACGATGAAAGTGACCCACATTTGTGGCACTATCATTTTTCAGGGTACCAAAATATGCAACGGTGATTGACTGTCATCTTAGTGGAAACCTCGGTGCTTTAACCTATTATAATACCCTTTGTTTAAAGCCGTCCAATGTTCTTACTCCTGAAGTTTTGTTGTTTGTTTTGGAATGTAGTGTGTCACCAGAATTGCTATGCCATTTGATCTGATTTCAAAAATAAATAATGTAGAATGAGATCCAAAATCATAATTTTAATCGGTCTATTCACCGCCGATTATAATTTTTTGATTTCCTAATTCAGGCCATATTTCAATTTTAATTTAAAACGCGCTTATAAATTTTTAATCCGATGTTAGTTACGAGATAGGAATACATATCGAAATTTTTGTAATTTTCACAATTTACGAATTTGAAACGTAGTTCAACTACGTCGACGTGGTACTAACAATATGTTTATACGAAACAATATTCATTTCAATAACACTTCGTGCATTACAGCTAAATAAAATCATGTCGATGCAATATTTATTGGAATCGCTTGTGATAAAATTTGTAAAAACCTTTGGAATTAACTCCACACTACTGGAAAACAGGAAATGAGGCACCGTTATGTTAGTGGTGGGAGAGAAATACAGAAATTTCATAAGCATCGTGACCTGTCAAATGAAGCAAAATACTAGTGTTTAAGAATATATTCAGCACCGGCACACTGAATATCGGTACGTATGATAAAATCCAACACCAGTACACTAAATACCAGTGCCAGATACCATCTCAAGTCAATGTATTCTAGTATTGGTTTTGGATGAATGACATATACTGGTGCTAATACTTGTGCCTATGACCGGAATAGTAATTTTTGCAGGTAAAATTTTGGTGGAAAAATATCTGGCACGGGTATGTTGACGAATGGCACCAGTAATAGTACCACTCGATACATAGAAAGTTTTTGAAAAGGGGTTTACGGCACCGGTATGTTGTCTTATACCAGTGCTCGATATAATCTTGAAAAATGCATTTATGGTATAAGACACTCTAAAACATGTAATAGTGCTTTCTATTTCACGAAAAAAAATTATTTTATATTTCTATATTTAGGCAAGAATAACAAAAATTGTGTATTTTGGAGCGACGGGCAATGGGGTAACAAAATTTTGGGTCATAGTGTAATTTTCCAAGGTTGTGTAGAAATAATCAATTTTGACTTTCGAGGACCTTCCGTTCTTCCATACATACCCAAATCGCAAATTCACAATCGTATATTATTGAATTGCATTTTGGTGTTGCCAATTTCGTGATTCGACAGCTCCAACTTTCTTGGAGGAAACTAAGTTCAAAAACTAAAAACTTAACTTGTAACTCCAAATTAAAATACGCTCAAACATGATACTACCCTATACAACCCCATTTTATTTTCCAATACCGTAACTATATATATAAATTGAGCAAAAGAACATGTCCGTAATCCTTTATGATTTCCCTTTCTTACTTCTAAGTAAAAAACTCTAAATTACTCTAAAATATGTACTATCACTTTCCAATATTTCACCAAGAAATTTATTTATTTATTTTCTATTTTTATATTTATTCAATAATAACAAAAATCGTGTATTCTGGAGAGAAGAATGATGTCGTAATGAATTTTTGGGCATAGCATAATTTTCCATAAATATGTTAGAGGCATTTCCGTTCACCCATTGGAGCCCTAAATTTTGAATACGCAATTGTCTTTTATTTAATTGTGTTTTGATGTTTTCGATTTTGTGATTTTCCGCCTCCAAATTTCTTCTATGTACCTAATAGTATAAGTTAATAAGTTAACATAGAGATCAAATAATACTAGCACCAGTATTATTTTTCACTAATTCTAGTGCTACATTATGGCGGAAAAAGGAATTTCCTGAATATTTATTCAAAATTTTAGGGGATTGTTTTAATTTTTGAAATATTGGACTCAGCACTGGTATCAGTTACTTTCCCAGATTTTTCGGGTTTGCTCCGGATCCAAAAAAATAATAAATTTACCCTATTTAAAGCAAACCTACGCAGCTGCTTTTCATAAACATAGGCACCGGTATAAGCCATTTGAACACCAGTATTTGTACCAGTGCTCCATAATTTGAAACAAATTCTCACGTTTGCTCTCGGGTTAAAAAAATTATATAAAAAAGTCATTTAAGCAGTTCTAAGCAGCTGGTTTTCATATACGTAGACTACGGTACGAGTTTTTTGGGCACTGGAGTTTTTACAAGTACCGGTGCTACTGACTTTAAAAAAAAGAGCTCAACTTGGTGAGGGATCAGTTAAATATTGACACATGACAGGTGAGTGAATAAAAAAAGTAAAAAGTAAAATAAAATTATGGTCTCACTCACTTGCCACGTGTCAGTATTTAACTGACCACTCACCTCCCCACATACAATTCCCCCGCATAAAAAGTTTTCTACATACATACAAGGAACTATATTTTCATTATATATGTGCGTGTGTGTTCAGTGTCATATATCTTATCTTATTTTAAAAATAAACAAATTAATCTATTTATAACGAAAACAGGCTAAATGTTATATTCCAAATAAATAATTAATTATCAAATTTATTTTTCTTTATTAATCTAGAAAAGATATTCGCTCTCAAATTTAGCCCTAACTTAAAATTTGAGGCATGCGTAACTAGTATCAGGCCACGAGTAAACCAAAAGATATGGGTTCAGCTAGTGCTAGATAATAATGAGATGAAAGAAGTACTCCCTCTCTGTTCCAGGTGAAATTGCATAAGTCCCTATTAATTTAGTTTAAAAATTAGTTAATTTTAACACTAAAATTCAACTAACACATAAGACAAGATTCTGAATACACGCAGATATTCGGACAAATTTACTTATAGATACTCTTGATCATTGTTTGATGATTCTGAAGGCATCTTCAACTTTCTTGGTATCAGAGTTCACAAACTGCAGTTATGAGAAGAATGTAAAGCATCAACCAGACGAGTTTCATATCCTCCCTCCGTCTCAGTTCAAACTGCACACTTTTTGGTCAACTTTCTCAGACCATGTTTAATCATAAATTTCAATTAGTATATGGACTAATATCATCATGTCGAC
>JAULKJ010201422.1:0-14119 GCA_032355405.1 Rubia balearica
CTTGGTGTTTTTGGCGGACTTCTATGTCCTCGATGTAGCGCACGATGGTGGGGCACTCTCAATTTTATTGGGGAAACCTTTTCTTAAAACCTAAGGGACTAAGATCGATGTTCAATTGGGAACACTAACCTTAGAAGATGACATGGATAGAGCAGGCTTTGATATTTACAAATCTAAGCATGGTTCACCTAATCCCTCTCTCGTGTGAAAATTCATAACCTTATGTGAAAAACTTGATCACAATGATGACTCTTGCATGGTAGATAATTATGAGTGACTTAATGAAGCTCTTGATGATAGTGATGAAGATAGCCTAGTTGATGAGATCTTTGATGACCATGAGAGGGTTGAGATAACCCCTACCTTGCACTTCAACTTTGATGATCATGTCGATGAAACTTATGTTTTGCATAATGATAGTGATGATTTGTCTGTTTGGATTGTTTTTCTATACTCACTAACATGTAGTGGTTAGTGGAGAGTGGAAAGGACATAACCTCCTAAACCAAAAGCCATGGGCAAAGGATTGACATTGGCAAGGAATGGATATTATCTCTTCTTTGGAAACAAAGTGATTAAAGGTAAGGATAACAACTTATGGAGACCTATCCACAAGGATGTCATCATGGGTGGGGTTGCCGATGGAAACTTCAGAGACCCAACGGTAGGTTCTTTCAATTGAAATGCATGAAAAATAAATAAGTCGTGATGAAAACAATAAAAAAATGTGGTCTTTCTTTCTTTGTTCTTGATATGTTTTTAATAGATATGTTTTGCTTGTTTTAGTGTGACAAAGATTTTTGGGGTGAAACTTTTGTTGATTGATGAATTTGAGTTTGAGTCTCGTTCTTTTTTAGTGAAAGGATATAGGGCTTGTTAGGTGCCAAATCCCTTTTGCAAGAGGGGTGCCTCATGCTAATAGGCTTTGGAACGGCCCGTGTTGCTTGAAAAGGGTCTTACTGAGCCCTGGACGAAGGATGCCTCGTGTTATGCTTCATGTGTTGCAATTTAAGCTAAAACATGAAATTATTGTCTCATTAATTCAGCAAAAACTTTGTTTCCTTAAAGTGTTGGTGTAAATAGTACATCAACATCTCCCTTATGCATAAATAGATTGGTACTTTCATCCCTTTCAGTCTCTAATTTTAAAAATGTCATCCTTATCTCATTTGTACCTCATTTTAAATCATATTCTTTGCTAAAAATAATGATTCATAGTACATTACTTCACCCATAGGATTCATTTACCTCACTAGAATCTCTCAAAAACACTTACTCTCACTTTTCTCTGGTCAAACTTGAAAATTGAAGCCTATTTTCTCAAAAAATCATTTTTGCTTCTTCTTGTGTGGATTATTCATCTCCTGGCTTCAAATTCCAGGTAATCCTTCGAGATTCATGTTTACTTGCTTTATGTAGCTTGACTATGATTTGATAAGAGGAATGTTGAAGTATTTTTGAAGAAATTTTTGGGTTATTTGAGTGAGCTTGTGTTGAACTAAGTGTGGGGGAGAATTGTACTTGTTCTTTGATGATATAATATTCAATTTCTATGGTGGTTTAGAAGGATTGATTCTTGATTGCATGATTTTCTTGATGGAATGCTATGATTGTTCATGTGTTGGTTATATAGGGAGAATTTTTCTTGATTGAATAGCCTTTATGTTGAGATAACATGTTTTGAAATGTTGTAGCTATTTAGAAAGAAATGTTCTTTTTGAATAAGTCTTAATGCATGCCTTTGATTATCTTTCCATTACCAACTTTTTGTTATTGTGAATAGGATGGCTCCAAAAAGGATTAGGTCAGAAAAGGGAACAACTTCCTGGGGTAAAAAGGAGTAGAAACTGGCTAAGGTTGGAAGACGAGAGCCGGTGACTGCCCTTCCTCCTAACCCCATGGTTGTCATTGATGACTTTATGGTTTTAACCACCACTTCTGGGAGTGTGGCTCAGAGGTGGAAGTATTTGAATTTCCTGAAATAAACCATATTGGAGACAAAGTTTGCTTGCAAGGAGTCCTTGGGAGCTCTAGGTCCACTCGAGCCCGTCATGTATTTGCTAAGCCGAATAGGCCTAGAGGATTTTTTAGACAAGCATTCCAAGACCAATATACAGTGCACTTTGGATTTTTTGGCAACCTTGAAGCAATCAAAGGATGGTGAGGGGAGGAGACATAGTTTTTATCACGGGGAAATCTCACAGTGTCCCGGTTTAGATGTTCAAGTCCTTTGGGCGATGACTCCAAAGGAAAACTTTTACCCCAAATGGTTTCAACTTTCGTGGATGAATGCATTGCAAGGGGAAACAAGAAAGGTGGAAAGATTCTTATGGGAGGTAAATTTGGGTCATTTGGGGACACGTTACATGATAGACATGTTGGTGAAAGCGGGTATGGTGTCCACCACAACTTCAAAATATCACTTTGTATGGTTATGGTGGCTCTTTGGTCTGCAATATTATGATTCTCCCCCAGCCAAAGCATACGGCTATAGATCAGGATATAGTGTTGGATGATCTCTTCACAGCCCCCAATCTAAGGTTTGAAAAGGATTTCCATAGAATCCTGTCAAACATAGATATAGATGCTGAGGAGGAGGATGACAAGGCCCTACTTAGGGAACCAATTAGCTGTGATCTGATACCAGCAGATGTCCTCTACCAATCCCGCAGATTCAGAGAATAACTTACAAGCTCTACCCAACTTATGCAAGACATTAGCCATGCAGTGGACGGAATGAGCTTACAGTTGGAAATTTTTGGGAGTAGGCTAAGTTCCATGGAGGGTACCATGCATACTTGAGAGTCTGTGTTGGAGTCCATTGAGCGGGAGATGAAGGAGGAGTTCACCATTGTAGGTGAGAGTTCGGATCCAATAAGAAGCCATTGATCGAGAGATTCCATATCTCAAGGCTCGATGGTTTCATGGATTTCATTCCTTTTGAGAGGCAAGAAATGCGTCAAGAGGAGAGAAGAATGAGGTACGAGACGCGGAACTTGAGGAGGGACCCTTTGGGGTCACATGAGTGAGCTTTACTACTTTTCTCTTTCCCACTCATGGTTTTTATTGATTCATTGAATTGGGGACAATGCAAAGTTCAAGTGTAGGGGGGGAGTAGTGAGACCCTTAGGAGTTTTCATCTTGGGATTCCTTTGTGTTTTTTTGTGTTGCTTTATTTGATGTTTTCTTTAGTTTTGGGAAGTTTGGTAGAATATTCGGTGGTGTGATCTTTAGGTGGTTATCACTTTGTTGGGGGATGTTTTTGAATTCTCAGTGGTGTAATTTTTTTGTTTTCACTATCCTTTTGTAGTATAAAGCCCAAATTTGCGGCATTTTGTGCTGCACAAAAAATTTTGAAAATTTTGAAATACTAAATATATATATATATATACTCGTGGAAACCGAAAGGGAAACTTAGGCAAAAATGGTGAGAAAGCTTGGATAGGTTTAAAGGCCTGGGTAATAATGAGAGGCTAGGACCGACTAGGTTTGAAAACCTTGGCAAAGAATGAGAGGTTGTGCAAAAAAAAGTGAGATGGTGAGCTTAACATGTGTGAATGCTAGGATGAAAACCCGGAAGGGCTCATGGGAAAATGAGAGAAATTGAGAGAAAACATTAACTAATTTGAGGACCCTTCGGCATTATCCTCGGTTGTAGCTTAGTTGAGAATCTCAAGTTATCCTTGGTTACAAACGAGTTGAGGAATTTTGGATTATCCTTGGTGGTATTTTCGCCAAAAATTCTCAGATTGTTTTTGGCAGACTATTCGGAGGAGTACTGTAGTTCAACACTTATCTTTTGCACTTACCTTTTTCTTTAAAATATTTTGGGTGGTAAGGTAACTTTATTATCTTCGGGAAGTGTGATAGTTGTGAGATTCTTACTTCTTTGGGGGGAACTAGGGTAGTTTGGGAATAAGTTTAATATGTTGGCTAATTTCTCTTTGCATGCTACATTTCGTTTAGATCTTTTCTTATTTTTGTTTACTCAGGGATGAGTAAAGGTTTAAGTGTGGTGGGATTGATGTGCACCTCTATGCATGTGTTATGCATTTGACACATATATTATTTACTTTTTTTGGTTGATTGCTTATGTTAGTTACACGGCAAAGGGTTTAGACGCACATATATTATTATATTTTCTTGTCTAAATCATGATTTTTTTAGACGTAATTGAAGCTAATGGACACTTTGTATTCACATTCACCTAGATCTTCTTTTTTAATGTCATTAGTAAGTTGCTGGTGAGTACTTTTTATTATCTTTTTGTAGAAGGCCATCTGCGAGGGTAGTAGTAGATATTTGAAGGATATTCGGAAGGACCGTAGAAGATATTGAAGGCCATTCATGAGGATGATAGTATATTTAAGGCCATGGACTCTAAAGCGTGCTAGTAGATGGAATTCATCCTAAGAAAGGCGAATTCAAAGTTCAAGAAGACCAAGGAAGAAACAGAGGGATTGTTGTCCGATGTTGCACAAAGTTGTAGGAAATATCCAAGGATAATAAGTCCTTTAGCATGGAACCATTGGATTTTTCTTCTCGAGCCCTATAAAATCGAAAAAAAGAACTCCTAAATTGGATAAACGGTTTACTCATAGTGGAGAAAACAAGTCAGTCGGCCAAACCAGGCACGGCCAATGCGGACCGCACAAGGCTAGCACGAGGGCTCGACCTATCACGACTTGTTTCACTCAACATGGCCCGTGCCAGGGTTCCTCGACACAGTCTGTTTCACCCAGCATGGGCCGTGCCAATTCCATCCAGCGGTGTGCCCTATGTATTCTTTTCACTCTAAAATTCGGCTAAGTATAAGCGCAGATCATTCTGTTTCACATGGTCCGCATCGTTTGAAGTCCCCAATGCCAAGACTAGCCCACAAGGTGTGAATAACGACATGTCTCATGCCAAAATACTGAGCAAAATGAGATTCCTACCGACAAGAGGTGCCAGACGACATGAGATGCAGATTAAAAGAGCAAAAAAAAGAGTTTCGGCCGACGGCCCATGCCGGTAGACACGATTCGTGCCAGAATGGGGGAGGGGGCGGTCCATGCCAGGAACGATAACCCGTGCCATGAGGCCACATTCCATACCACACCCAACGGCTTGTGCCGGCAAGAGGGGATCTTGGAGGGCACAAACCGTGCTAAATCCCACACCCCGTACCATTTTTGACTGCTAGGGTTTTTGGGATTTTTCTTTTTAGGTTCAGTTCCCTACTGCTATATATATATGGACATATGTCTACTAGGGTTTAGGTTTATGCTCAATTTTAGACTTGAAGAGTAAGCTAGAGAGAGAAATTACTCTTCCTTCTCTCTAGCTTATTTTCCTTTATTTTCTTTATTTTTATTTTGCCTAAAAGTGTTGAATCCAATAAAATACCAGGTTCAATGCATAGGGAGTAGGGGTTTAACTTGGGGATTATATTTTTATTCATGTATTAATATTTATTTTGCATGGTTTTGTACAATGCCAGAACCGTGTGCGTGTGTGCACTTAGGTTGCCGTTGTTAACGTTACGATCAATCATGCTCTAGTTAGTTGACTATTTGGTCCGAAGAGTTGCATGTAGATATAGCTAAAGTAGCAAATTAGGATTACCTTTTTGAGAGCCATCGATAAGATTCCTACTTCCCTTGTTTTTGTAGGCCTAGGAGTAGTGTATTCATAGTTTTTTTTCCCGGGATTTAATCACACGGGGGAGAATCAGACTGGCACAATAAGCCTTTTTTGTTGTTACACTCTCCTAGTTGCGGCAGTGAGGCCAATGGAAGATTTAATACACCCACCTTTATGTGACAGATAGGGGGAAGAGTTTACCATTGTTTGCTATACCTTTCATAAACACTGGAATAGGGTGTAGTTCTTGTATTTGATGAAATCGATGATCAAAATGACATTAATCATGTTACAAAAATATTCCCCGAGTTTTAGTCTATATTGTTATTCCTTGTGTTCATTTGCATTTTAGTATTTAGCTATAAAAATATCCCAATGCTTGTTTTACCAACATTAATTATTCCTAACACGTGGTTGGATTAACGGCCTAATCAAGGTATAGTAAATTATTAGATTCCTAACATCTCTGTGGAGGACCTCGGTACTTGTCACTATCTACCATTCTCAGTAGTATAGTAGTAGGAACGGGAGCAATATATAAACCTTCATCTTTGACCCTAAACAATCTTCCTCTTAGTTCAGTCATTGATTAGCGATACTGGGAGGGGGCGAGTCAACCTTGGTTCTTCCAGAGCTAAAAACCAAGGTAAAATATCCAGTAGAACTGAGGTAAAATGTTATGTTTCTTGTAGTGAAACAAAAGAACAACACTAGACACTCAAATAACAAGCTATGCATGTTAAAAATAAATGCTTAGACTAACATCCCTGGCAGCAGCACCAAAATTTGAATCGCCTCCCCTCCCGGCGTCGTTAAACTAGAGAGGAGCGGCTTGGTGTATGATGGGTCAAAATAAAATTTTATGTTGTTGCTACAGTTCCTACTACTATACTATTTATGGGGTAGATAGTGGCAAGACTGGGGTTATCCATAGAGATGTTAGGAATCTAAGAGTCAACAAAACACAATCGCGATCGAGTAGTCGATCCAATCACATATTAGGAATAACTAGTATTATTAAAATAGGGTTTCGGAGGAGGGGGAAGGGCTATTAACTACTACTAGCATGCAAATTACAAGAGAATAAACTATGTAAACTATCACTTGGGGAGTGTTTACGTAACATGATCAATGATGTTTTGATCCTCGATAACATCACATACAAGAACGATAAATCTATCCTAGTGTTTATGACACATAGTGTGGTCGATGTTCAACACTTTCCCATACCTGTCATGTAGGGTGTGCATGTAATCTTCCATCGATACCACCTCAGTAATAAGGGGAGTACAACAATGGCCCTGCCTATTGTGCAAATTTGAATCTCCCATGCTATTATGTCTCGTGCACTACACCAGGAATACTTTTCCCTAGGCCTTACAAGTAGGGGTGTTCATGAACAGGTCCAGACCGGTAAAAATGGACCGAATAGGACCGGAATACAAAGACCGGAACCGGATATATAATTCCGGTCCGGTCCCCGGTCCAAGAAATTTTTGGATTCCAGGTTCCGGTCCGGTTCGGTCAAAGACCGGAATTTTCTGGTCCGGACCTGATGGACCGGTAACTTACTTTTAAGTATATATTTTTATGTATTTATAATAAGTTTATGTACTAGTTTAGATTTATTTTCGTTGAGCTTGTATTCTTTTATATTTCGAGGTAAATCTTATTCTAATA
Source organism: Rubia balearica (assembly GCA_032355405.1). Lineage (NCBI taxonomy): Eukaryota > Viridiplantae > Streptophyta > Magnoliopsida > Gentianales > Rubiaceae > Rubia > Rubia balearica. Next base: position 7,306 of record JAULKJ010201422.1, read on the forward strand.
ACTTCTAGTTTACTATTTTTTAAAAGAAAACTTTTAATTAAAATTTTTCCAACATCAAAATCTTTTATATAAAAGAATAAAGTTTGCTAAAATCCAGTCCAACCAGTCCGTACCGGTCCAAAACCGAAATAATTCTTGTCCTGTCCCAGTCTCAAACAATCACTAACTGGTCTTGTTTTCGGTCCAAACTTTTTCTTGATTCCGGTTCCGGTCCGGTCTTGGACCGTTTAACACCCCTACTAACAAGGAAATGGAGGTGAAGCACATTATCGATGGCTCTAGCATTTCTAACCCTACTTTGCTACTATAGCTATCTCTATCCGAAACACTTCAGAACAATTTTTTGGCTAAGACTAATGTATGGTCGATCATAATGTTGACTCGGCAACCCACATGCACACACCCATACGATTTTGGACTATAATTACCCCAAACATATCCAGGTTTGCCTCCCCGGGGGATATCAATAATTTCACCAATATGAAAGTAGACTATGGTGTGTGCCAGTCTTAGTCTGATAATCATGCAATTAAAAAGAACATGAAGAACAAGCCAACATAATAATCACAAACACAAAGAAATAGGTAGATCTAAGAAATATCAAAAAATAAATAAATTCAAGAATACAAATACAAACCCCAAGTAAATTGACTACACCCTCAAAATAGATCCATGGAAAATATTGATTTAAATGCCATTGATCTAGGAAAATAAGAGAAAGAACAGACGAGAAAACAGAAGGAAAAGAGAAGAAGAACTCTAGAGAGAGAGAGAGAATTCTCCCCTTCCTTCCTACTTACTTGGAAAATAAAAGCTACATTATGCCTATTTTGTAACCCTAGAACACTAAAGGCTCCTATATATATAGGCTAGACACCCCCCTTGCAGCCACAATTTGTGCGGGTTGTACCATCTGACCCAAGTCGTGTTGTCTGACACAATCCATAGTGGAGTATCTTGGCACGGGCCATGTTTCCTGGCATGGGATGTGCTAGCTATGCTAGCTGGTATGGACCGTCGGCTGGACCCCTATTTTTGAACTCTGAAGCTTGAACCCTGCATCATTTGCCTTGGGTTATCGGGTGGAAGCACTTCTTAGTTGGTTGAACGGCGAGAGCCATTTGAGTTCTTGGGGCCGTAAGTTGGGAGATATTTTCTGAGCTAAACAGTGGCCGGTCGTGTCGTTTTTTGCATCCTCTTAGCTGGTCTTCATATTTTCAGAGTTAAAATGACACAGACCATGTACAACGACATGTTCCGTTCCTTTCTTAGCTTTACGAAGGAATGGGGTGCACGAGACGTGTTGCACCAAACGGTTCATGCCAAGAGGTTGTGGCACAGTCGTGCTGGTCCAAACGGCTCCCACTGGGAAGTTTGTTTTGTGCTAAAGAGGCTTGACACGAGGCCTTGCCTCGTGCTGGCGATCTTTGGACGAGGCTGGCCAGTCCTTCTTCTTCCAAAATTTGTTTGTACTGCTACGGATGAACCTTGCTCAGATTTGAGAGTTCTAGTTGATGATTTTATAGTACTCAAGAAGACAAGTCCAATGGAATAAACCATAGACGCTGATTCTTGTCGGATCATTCCCAAAACCTCTTAAGAGCTCTAGGATTACAATTCTCCCGCCTCTTTGTCTTCCTTCTTCGACCCTTCTACATTCGACCACATTTAACTCACAGGATTTAGTCTTCTACCATACTTAGGAATGGCCTTCTACAGTATTCTACCACCCTTGCGGATACCTTTCTACAAACAACGGCGAAGTGCTCATGAGCAACCTACTAATAAACTAAGAAAATAAGATCTAGGCACTTGTGAGGACATAGTGCTCATTAGATCCAATTAAGTCTACAAAACTTGAGATTTGGACAAGAAAACCAACAATGTTCATCTAAACCCTTTGTAATGTAAGCCTAACTAAAACTAGCAATCAACCAAATCAAACATAATAACAGACGTGTTAAATGAATGGGTTAACACATGCATAAAGGTGCACATCATTATATCAGGAAATGGGTTGAAGATAATGTTCTTAATCATATTGCTAATGAGACACATTCTAGAAATTTGTGGGACAAGTTGAAGACTTTGTAAGCTTCTAATACTGGAAATAATAAATTGTATATGTTTAACCAAATGTGAAATTTGAAGTATAGGGAAGATGCTTCATTTTCTGATCATGTGAATAATTTCCAGGGTATTTTTTTATCAGTTTTCTAGTTTAGGCGTTACATTTGAAGATGGGATGCAAACTTTATTTCTGCTGAATACTCTACCTGATTCTCTAAATGCCCTGTAGGTTTATTTGTAAAACATTTCTCTTGGAGGTAGTCTTACCTTTGACTATATTAAGAGTGGCATTCTTAATTAAAAGATGAGAAAGAAGTCCCAAACTTCATCGTCGCCCTCAGATATTGTGTATGTTGAAGATAGGGTTACAAGCAAGAGCAAGTATCAGGGAAAGAGCAAGATAAAAGTAGGAAAAAGTTGAGATCATGGTAGAAGAATATCACTTGTCATCATTTTGGTAAACTTTGGCATCTCAAGAAAAAAATTCCAGGTTGAAAAATTAGAAGAAAAATGGTGATGGTGAATCGAAGAAAGAGATTAATTCTGTGTGTGCCATTTCTTTGATTGGTGATCTTCTTGTTTCTTGTTGATGAGCATGAATCAACCTTGTTTAGTTATAGTCCAGTTGGGTTATTAATAGTGGAGCTGTTGTTCATGTCACCTCGAGGAGACAATTGTTTTCATCTTATAATGCTGGTGATTTTAGAGTGTTGAAAATGGGAAATGATCATTACATCAAGATGGTTAGCATTGGAATTTTCTGCTTGGAAACCAAGTTGGGATCAAGGTTGGTACTTCATATGTGAAGTATGCACCAGATATTTGCTATAATCTTATATCAGTTGGTTATGTTGATGACAATGGTTACCTTAGCTCCATGGGTAATGGCCACTGGAAACTCACTAAGGGTTCTTTAGTTTTGGCTTGAGAAAAAGAGTACAAAAACATGTATTTCATTGAGGTTTCAGTTTTGGGTAGCTCAATTAATGTGGTTGGAAATGATGTCTTGCAACAGTTATGAAATCGGAGGCTTAGCCACATGAGCGAGAAGGGGAATTGACTGTTTGGCCAAGAAGAAATTCCTTTCGGGCATGAAAGGTGTGAAGCTAAAGAGTTGTGATCATTGTTTTAGTGGGAAGTAAAATAGGGTATCTTTCAAGAGTCATTCTCCTTCAAGGAAGTCAGAGTTGTTGGAGCTCGAGTATTCTGATGTTTGTGTCTCTTTCAACGTATGATCTGATGGTTGTGAAATTCATTTTTTGACCTTTATTTATGATTGTGTTAGGAATATTGGGTTTATGTGTTCAAGTCCAAGGACCTGGTGCTAGATAAATTCAAGGAGTTCTATGCCTTAGTTGAGAGGCAAACTCGCAAGAAGTTGAAGGTCGTTCGTTCTGAAAATGGTGGTGAGTATTTTTGTCCATTTGATTCTTATTGTAAGATTTATGGTATTCAACATCAGAAAACTTCTCCTGAGACTCCTCAGTTCAATGATTTGGAAGAGAAGATGATTAGTGTTTATGTTGAGAGAGTTTGATGATTACTTTCAGAGGCAAAGTTTCCTAATTCTTTTTAGGCTGAGGCTTTGAGTATTACTTCCTATGTGATTAATCTATCTCTTGATATTGATTTGGATGCTGATGTTCCTGATAGAGTATGGTTTGGTAGGGATGTTTTCAAAGACCATCTTCATTTCTTTGGTTGTAAATCTTCTTTGCTTATATAGTCCAAAAAATGAAAGGACCAAGTTAGATGCGAAGGAAAGACGATGTATCTTTATTGGTTATGGTCTTGATGACTTTGGATATAGGCTTTATGATTCAGTTGAGAGAAGCTAGCTAAAAGTCGAGATGTGGTATTCTTTGAAGATCAAACCATTGAAGATATTGGAAATGCTCAAAAGTTAAGCTCTGAAAGTTCTGGTACTTGATTGATATTGATCCAACTCAAGTGGATCATGAAGGTGAACAGGTGCTTCATGAAGTCCCCGATGATAATTATGAAGATGAGTAGCAAGGTTGAGATAATCCTCATTTGAATGATGATGAAAATGTTGAGGAAGAGGTCATTGTAGAGCCTACAATTGATCTTAGGAGGTCTACACAGGGAAGAAGATCTAAATCTCTTTTATCTTCGAATGATTATGTTTTTCTTAATGATGGGGGAGAACCTAAATGCTGTGAAGATGTTGTAAAGATGATTATAAATCCAAGTGGAATAAAGCCATGAATGATGAGATGAAGTCCCTCATAAAAAATCATACCTGTGATGTTATTGAGTTACCTAAGAGTAAGAGAGCTTTGAAAAATTGTATGGTTTATAGATTGAAGCATGGTGAAAAGTCTATATTCCAACAGTATAAAGCTCGGTTGGTTGTTAAGGGCTTTAGTTAGAGAAAATCAATGGATGTTTATGAGATTTTCTCTCCAGTAGTGAAGATGAACTCCATCAGAGTTGTGTTGGGCTTAGCTGCCAGCCTTGACTTAGAGATTGAATAGATGGATGTGAATACTTCTTTTCTTCTTGGTGACTTGAATGAAGAAGTCTACATAGAGCAGTCTGAAGGCTTCAAGGTGAAATGGAAGAAGAATTTTGTGAGCAGGTTGAGAAAGAGTTTGTATGTCTAAAAGAAAGTGCCTCAAAAATGGTACAAGAAGCTTGAATTTATGGTGAAGAAGTTCGGCTATAAGAAGACTAATTCTGACTATTGTGTTCTTATGCAAAAATTCTCTAAGAATGATTTCATCATTTTATTGCTCTATGTGGATGATATGTTTATTGTTGATCAAAGTCCTTCTAGGATCAACATGTTGAAGCAAGAGTTGAGAAAGTTCTTCGCGATAAAGGATTTGGGTATAGAGAGGCAAATACTTGGCATGGAGATTACCCGTGACAGAGCGGGTAGGAAGTTGTGGCTATCTCAGAAAAAGTATGTTGAGAATGTGCTTCAAATTTTTTGAATGGATGGTGCTGAACCTGTGAGTAAACCTTTGGCTTCTCATTTTAAATTTGATTGCAAGTTTTCTAATGATGATGAATGGAAAAATGATATGAAGAATATTCCATATGCCTTGGAAGTTGGTACCTTGATGTATGCTATGGTATGTACATGGACTTATTTGGCTCATGCAGTAGGTGTGGTCAGTCCTCCTTCCCAATCCCATGATGGTGCACTGGGATATTGTGAAGTGGATTTTGAGATATCTTCGTGGTACTACGAATTTATCACTTTGCTTTAGAAACAGGGAGTATATTCCTATTTGTTACTGTGATTTTCGATTTGGCGGGTGATGTTACGTTTAAATCTACTTTAGGTTATTTGACTACCTTCGCAGGGGGGCTGTGAATTGGAAATAAAGATTGCAAAAGTGCATTATTTTTCTACCAGTAACTATGAGTATGTTGCAGCTACTGAAGCGGGCAAAGTGTTTGTGGGGATGAATATATTTCTTCGTGAACTCTTCAATAAACAAGAGAGGTTTGTCTTGTTATGTGATAGTCAAAGTGTGATTCATCTCGGTAAGCATCCTATTTCTCATGGTAGGACAAAGTATATTGATGTTCGGTATCATTGGATACGAGATGATTTGGAGTCTAAAATGTTTGAACTTGAGAAGGTTCACAAGGATGACAATGGTTTTCACTAAGGCGTTGCCGAGAGGCGAGTTTGAAGTTTGAAAAGATATTTCTAGTTTGGAAATTTTCTTCACATAATCGGAAAGGGAGAGAAATGTTGGATTTTTCCTATTATGTGAGGAAATTAGTCCCAATCATTTGTGGAATTTGGCCCAAACTAAAATGGGTCATTTTGGTCATTTTAGAAAACCTTTGAATGCCTTTGGTTCAATTGGGAGGAACAACAAGAGAGGGAGAGAAAAAGAGACAAAATTGGTTGAAAAGGGATTTTCGAGTTCAAGTGAGCAGTTTTGGTAGATCTGCAATTTCTCACAATCTGACTGTAGGATTTTTTCCAAAAATTTGGACAAGTGTTTTCATGCCATGCAGTTAGATTCTGAACAGTGGAGATTGGATTTCAAGGTATGGAAGTGACTCATTCGTTCTCGTGAAGTAGCTCAACAAATTTGGTTATTTCTTCTCCTATTGTTGTTTAATCTTCATTACTGTAGTGGTTATTGATCTTATCTTTGTTGAGAGAAACTTGTTATATTAGTAGCTGGTTGTTGACAGCCATGTAACACTCTTGGTTGATTAATGAAGATGGTTGAGGTGGGCCGGTTGACCCCATGATTTTTACCCTTCGCATTGGAGGGGTTTTCCAGGTAAATGTTTGTGTCTTGTGTGCTTGGTTTGTTATTTATGTTGCTGCCATTATTTTTCTATTGTTGCTCCTCATAAATTCTATAGAATAGGGAAAGATAGTTTAGCCATATTTCCATCAGTGACTGGTCGGTAAAAGTGAATGAGCGGCACTAAACCTTCAGAGGAAAGCTAAGGACGGAGACTTTGAGATAGGAAGCTTTGGAAGGTTTATTTTGTCGATGACAAAGGAACAAAGAAGTTTGTAAAGGAAAGGAGGAGGGAGGATGTACAAAGACAATGGGGTGGGTTTGGGGAGGCCAACGTAGTTGAGTGGCTGCGGCCTCCCATTAGTTTAATTTAGTTAGGGGTTTTTGCTTGAGAAAAGTGCTTTTATAACCCTATCTACTTGATATAAGTGTCAATATAACGCTCAGATAATTTTTAGTGCAGATATAACCCTATCTAGTTGATGTAAGTGCCAATA